>JAJPUD010004463.1:86256-151751 GCA_023553655.1 Myrmecobius fasciatus
CCAAATATTTCTGAGTTCGTTGACTTGAAGATCAGTTCAGAGGCTTATTTTATTGTTGATTTGAGAGAAGATCGGAGGAGAGGCAGAAAGTCACCTTTTCACTCCGCCATCTTGGCTCCGCCCCCTTTGTTTACTTTTTTAACCAGTTATCATGTATACTCATCCTTAAAGGATTTTTCTTTCTTTTTTTATAGCTCTATAGGATCATTTATCCTTTTGTTAAAATATGATCAAAGATTTATACATGCCTGAATTTCTTTATTTTAAGTAGGATTGAGCTTCTAAGACGTCTATATTATCTCTGCCACAGATGTTATCCTTTGATATTATAATACAGGTTTATTTTGAGAAATGATTGCAGGAAATTGACATTTAGTTATTCCTCATTCATCATCTAAGATCCATTCTTATTTATAAATCATATTCTTTTTTTCATAATTTATATTGGTTTCAGGTAGTGTATATTTCTTTTGTGAGGTCCTGTGAACCCTTGTTCTGATTTTCAAAAGTTCTTTTCTTCTTGGCTTATAAATACATCCATTAGTATGATGATGACATAAAGATGGAATAATTATATTGTAATCTCCATGGTTTTGCTATAGGGGAACATAAAACTGGCCAGAATGGTGGTTGTATTTTCTTTGATTTCTCTTTTACATCCTGAATTTGGGACTGGTGCATTGTAATTATTATGCATCAGAAATATACAGGTAATATTTTTTTTTTTGAAGGGGCAACTAACTTGGTTGTAGAAGAGGGCATATATAATACATCAAAATTTTATTTTTCATGGACTTTTTATTAAGTTAAGATTAAAATCACTGAAGATTTATTTAGGATAGGTAGAGGTCAGGTAAGAAATACATTTTGTAAACAGCTTATTTCATTTCCCCCCCTTTCAGATTAGTTAGCAAATACCAAGTAATTTTTAGCTGGTATATATGTTAGTCAAAATAAAGCTACTTTGACAAAGTGCTGTTCTAATCATATAAAGAAAGACAGAATTAGTAGGATTTAAGGGAAGAGATTTGGAAAAAGGGAAACAGTGAAAAACCAAAAATAAAGACACTTAAATGCTAGGTATTAGAAATAAAAATAAAACTGAAACCTTGCAAACAAAATGAACCAAAAATCATATTTTGTTTTTGGGAGGAGGGAGGCTTTAGTAGGTATAAAGGTGAGGAAAGATTTCATATAGAAGGTGATATTAAGCTAAATCTTGAAGATAACTGGGGATTTTAAAAGGCAGAAGTGAAAAAGGTCTATTTTTTTGGGAATTGAAGGCCTGACAAAGCAAAGTCATGGAAATGACAAAAGTGCCATGTTTCAGGAGCCCCATGGAGTCCAGTTGTGCTGGGTCTGAAGAGGAGAAAGTAGGTGGGGGTGAAGTTATGAAGAATATTAAATGCTAAATGGGAGAATTCATATTTGATCCTAGGCCCAGTAGGGATTTACTGGAATTTTAGTATACCTGTAATGTGCCGTTCACTGTACTATCCTGGTAGACACCAAGATGAGGTCCCATGACCTCAAGGAACTTAGAATTTAGTTAGGGAGAGCTGATAAATATTAAAGAAATTGCAGTATAAGTTTTGATAGATTGTCAAGTAAGATGTCAGGCAGAATGGAATGAGAGATTTGGTGAGGGTGGAGGATTAGGAAAAGCTTCATTGTGGAGGTAGTAATTATTTGAATTGGGCCTTCCAGGAAAGTACAATTTTAATAAGCAGAGACGTGGGTGGGAACTTTCAGGGAAGGAAAATGATGGGCAAAAAGTCCTGAGAAGTAGAAAGGTCAGGATAATACTCTGAAATAGAGGAGAGACTGTATGACTGGAGAGAAGGTAATGGATGTGAGGCTTTTTGTGGAGGAAGGATCAGTGGAATAGAGCAGTGACATGGATATCCTAACTTTTAAGAGCGTTGCATTGACAGTCTTCTGGAGGATGTATCAGAGAGAGCTGGGATTGCAGTTGTTTCAGTGGTCCAGTTGAGAGGTGATACTTACTGGCTTAGAATAGAGTAGTTGTGATGTGAATAGAGAAGAGTATGGTTATAGGAGGTATTGATGACATAAAATCAACCAGACTTGGCAATTGATTGGCTACGGAGGTGGTAATGAGAGAGTGAGTTGTCAGAGATGAATCCCAGGTTGTAAATCTGGATGTCTAGTGAAAGAGGATATTGGTCTCAAGAGAAATAAGAAAGTAAAGGAGGTATGGCTTTAGGGTTAGTCTCTCCTAAAAGTAGTGAGTTCTGTATTATATATATTTTAATCCCATCTCTTCTACTGACTCCTCCTGTGACCTTAGTTTTATCCCTGGCTATGACTTATTTTCCTGGTTTGCAAAAGGAAGGTGTTTGGACTAAGTCATTTCTAAGTCTTTCAACTCTAATAAACGATGATTCTATGTAATTGGCAGTCTTATTGACCTTTTGGGTGGGAATAGGATGGCAAAGTTAGTTTTCATTAAATGAAAAGATACTTGGAAGAATTCTTTCAATCATAAAGACTCTTTGTAAAGTGTCCTTGTTTGAAGGAGGAAATCATAGAATCTTTGAAACTTGGGAAATGAAAGAGACTTCAGATGTTGTCTAGTACAAAATCTAACTAAACCATGAATCTCTCTTTAATGATAACCAATACTTAATCTGTATTTACTTAAGACTAAGGTATTGGAAAACTGTAATTATGGTTTTATTCTCAGAATCTCCCTTGACAAATTAATTAGGTTATTGGTTTTTGACCTAGATATTAAGAATAACCTACTTTACTCAAGTGAAATGTCTTGTTTGGAAAATTAATACCTTAACCACTATTCTCTTCCCTTTTGATCAGCACTTAATTTGAAGACCATTTCTAGGATGCCCTATGGCAAATGCTCACAGTGTTATCAAATTTTTAATGGAAAACAACAGACTGGTCATTTGATATTATCATTTTCCATGTTATATTTTGCAATTTAATGTAATTTTATAGAAAATTTTAGTTTATATATGATAAAATATGAGTAACCATTTATATGAATTTTGAGGTACCAGATGGGAAAATAATTGTACAAATTAATTTTCTGTCTACTGAGCTAAAATATTTGATTCAGTGGATTATCATTTCTTAATATTTTTCTTCTTTGATTATTTTCAGATGCTTTGGAATGTTACTAAGCCCAGGTAGAAACGTGAAGAACAGTGACATGCATTTACTGGATATGGTAATGATCATCTAAGTCACCTTAACCGAGTATAGATTGTAGTTTTTTCTTCCTGATATCAGTTATCCTTGTTGAGATATTTGTCATGAATTCCTTAAGGAACTATTTTCTAGTCTAGACTTGTATTTAGTAAGGTCTTGTGGAAACCTTAACCTGAAATTACTGAAAAAGGTGTGAAATAGGTAAATTCCCACTGAAATAATTACACTGCAGCTACAAGCAGTAAAGGATAGTGTTTTAATACAGCCCTCTTTATTTATGTATTATTAAGTTCTTAGGAAAATGTCTTTTCTTTGATGAGTTAAGAATAATAAGGATATTAAAATGATAGGAGTCTCCAGAGGGGATACATATTTCCTTTCACTTATTTTTAGTATAGTACTATTAATTTGAACATTATGATTGACATTTCTCTTAAAGAATTTTTCTTTCATTCCACCATCTTTTTGATGCCCTTAGAAAAATGTATTGCCTTTAGCCATGGCATTTAAAGGAGGTCTTTAAAAACCAACATGAGATTGTGAAAATTGTTATTTGTTATAGCAGCTGCAAATTAACATTCAGATTCATAACTAATAGCCAGAAGTGCCAGCTATTCCTAGGATTCATGATGAAATTGGGCATAAATTTTACTTGTTCTATAAGAAAAAGCCAGTCTTGGTACTAGATATTTTTGGTCAATGTGTTTTCTTAACCATTGTTTGTATATTCTCTCTCTCTCTTTCTCTCTCTCTGCATATATGTGTGTGTGTATGTATAGATATATGTATACATATATTTATGCATATATATGCATGCCTATGTTTAGTTGTGATGTATTGTTAAGGTAATACTAAGGCATTGACTATATCATTTAAAGACTTTTTCTCCTCTTTTTGTATCCTGAGTGTTTAGAATGCCTGGCACATAGTCAGTGCTTAGTCAATGCTTAGTAAATGCTTATCGACTAATTGACTTTTTAAAAGTTTCTTGTGAATGGAACTTGTTTCATTTAATTTCATTTATTTGGATCTTCAGCGTTTGTTGAATGGTGCCTGGAACATAGCAGATGATTAATTAAGTGCTTATTGATTGATATTCCAATTTTTTCCCCACATTGGTTGGACCAATTCACAGGTCCCTCAAGAATACCTTAGTATGCCTTTCTTATTGATACTCCTCTAATATTGACCATTTTTGTCTTTTGTCATCTCCATAATTCTGTTAGGTGACAAGTTAAAACTCACTTTAAAGAAAATTACAGTTCTCTTATCATAAGTGATTTGGAATATTATATTGCTAACTTGCAATTCTTTTGAAAATTGCCTCTTTATGCTTCTTTCCCACTTTTCCTTTGAGATATGGCTGTTATTTTTATTTCTATTAGTTTCTTATATGTTTTTGCCATTAAACCTTTTTCCCAGAGATAGGAGATAGAGATTCCCCCTCTCCCAAGTTAATTACTCATTTAATTGTAACTGCAATGATTTGATTCTTGTAAAAACCTTTCATTTTCTATCATTTAACCCTTCTATTTTACCTTTTATAGTAAGAGAGAGATAGCATGGCAAAGGAGAAGAAGAACCTGTCTCAGAGCAAGGATGACCTATGTTTAGTTCTCATCTCTGAGACTTTCTGACTCTGTCACCCTGGCCACGTCACTTAACTTTTCAGTGTTCTAGATAACTAAGACTAAAAGGTGCAGAAACAGCACCAACTTGAACTTGCAGAGGAAGTTATGTATACTGGCAAAATCTATCCCTGGGATTACTTCTGTCCCTTATTTAGTTAAGAATTCTTTCCTGAAGATCATTATACACAGCAACAACAAGACTATATGATTATCAATTTGGATGGACATGGTTCTCTTCAACAATGAAATGTTTCAAACCAGTTCCAATTGTTCAGTAAAGAAAGCCATATACACCCAGAGAGAAGGTTATGAAATGTGGACCACAACATAACATTTTCATGCTCTCTATTGATGTTTGCTTGCATTATGTTTCCCTTCTCAGATTTTTTTTTTCTTGTAGATCTGACTTTTCTTGCACAGCAAAATAACTGTAAAAATATGTATACACATATTCGATTTGTCAAGTATTTTAACATAATTAACATGTAATAGACTTCCTGCCATCTAGGGGAGGGGTGGGGACTAGGGGGGAATATTTGTAACGGAAAGCTTTGCAAGGGTCAATGTTGAAAAATTACCCATATATAAGTTTTGCAAATAAAAAGCTTTAATTAAAAAAAAAATTCTTCCCTGAACCATAGTTGTAAGAGTTAACTCTTTCCATTCTTCTGTATGTTAATGATATAATCTTTTATGTTTAGATCATGTATTAGAAGTTGTGGAATATGATTGGTTTAAATATGTTATCTTCCAAATTTCTTAGTACCCTAAATAGAGTATCCATGTTCATCTAATAATTGCTGTTCTGGAGTTTGTTGAACACTGGATGCTTTCTTCAATTGCTTTTGGGTCTCATTTACCTAATCAGTTTCATTGTTCAATTTTTCTATTTTTAAAAACCTGTTTCAAGCAGCTTTGATGATTACTATTTTAGAGTATAATTTGAGTTTCAGGGATGCTGTGCTGCTTCTGCACCTTGTTTTTTCTTTGTCCTTGATGTTCTTGACCTTTTGATTCCCCATGTAAGTTTTGATACTATTTTGTCTAGTTTTAAAAAGAATCCCCTTGATATTTGGAATGGCATTAAATCTGTAAGTTTAAAAAAAAAAGTTCTTCCTTAATTTGTATACTATCCTGTTAACAAAGCTCACGTTAATAATCTTAGTGTTTTTCCAGTTTTAGTATTTGTGCTCCCAGAGTAAGGGTAAAAATGAAATTTAATACCATTAATTGCTGGGAAAATTTGGAAGAAATCATGTTTAAACCATCATTATTTAACATATATTAAGTATTCACTATTTTTAGAGCATTGTTTTTGGTAGTGAAGGAGATAGAAGGCTAAGTAAGACAGTCTCTTCCTCTTGAAATTTGTAATACATGAATAGATAGAAATCTAAACAAAATTATAATTAGGTTATCTGTAAAATGCTATGTGAAGCTTGCAAACCATTCATTAGTAATATGTTGCTATTGTCCTTATATTTGCTGAATCTTGGAACTACTTCTGGGCTCCATCAAGCTGTGCTGTTAAGGAGGAAATAATGTTTGTAAACATTATTCTTTGTCGACTGCTATATACCGGGCACCATGCTCCATGCCAGGAATGTGGAAATAGAAGGGACATAGTTCCTGCCTTCATGAGCTTTTATTTTATCAAAGGAGACAAGAAGTACATATATAAGCATGCATAGGGTACATGCAACTAGGTGATGCATTGGATAGTGTGCTGGGCCTAGAATCAGGAAGACTCATTTTCTGAGTTCCCATCTGTCCTCAGATACTTATTAACTGTGTGGTCCTGGGCAAGTCACTTCAGCCTACTTACCTCAGTTTCTTCATTTGTAAATCGAGCTGAAGAAGGAAATGGCAAACCATTCCAGTATCTTTGACTCCAAAACAGGTTATAAAGAATCAGATATAACTGATAAACAACAAGAAAAAAAAATAGATGCAAGGTAATTTTTGGAGGTAGGACTGGGTAGATCCTAGGCAGATCCCTGTAGAGGGGGAAATACTGTCTGAGTCTTAAAGGAAACAAGGGAGGTATTGGCGGGGATGTGCCAAACTGAGGGAGCAGCCCGTGCGGAGGCTCAGCAGTGGAAAGTTATGTTATGTGTGAGCTCCTTCATGAACTCATGAAAAAGTGAAGTTTCAGGGAAGCTGTTGTGACTGGACCTCAAATAGTGAGTGGAGTGATTGAGTCTAATAAGGTTGGAAAGGGAGGTGAGGTTGTAGAGGGCTTTAAATGCTAGGTAAGGTGGAGGGAGAGTCCATGAAGGAGATGATTGATTTTAATTTAACATGATCCAGAGTTAATGAATACTGGAAAAAAAGAAAACAAGATTGCCATTACTGGTATGATGATGCCATAAGGTAGATAAATGTTGACATTTTAAAAAGAAACTTACTGTTCAGGGAAGAGGCTACCATCAGTTTCATCACTGATAACTTTTCGTTGTTGTTCACTTCTTCAGTTGTGTCTGACTCCTTGTGAGCCCGAGGATCCTGGCTTTGCTTGGCAATGACTCTGGAGAGGCTTGTCATTTCCTTCTCCGGTGAATGGAGACAATCAGGGTTAAGTGCTTTGCCCAGGGTCACACAGCTAGTGAGAGTATGAAGCTGCATTTGAACTCGGGTCTTTCTGACCCCAGGCCTGGTGCTCTATCCCCTGAGCCATTCGGCTTTCATTAGGCCCCTTTTATTCATTTCCTTCATAATAGCCTAATCTTTACATTGTTTCTTCCATTTAAACTTCTTTAGGGCAGGACCATTTCCATTTTTTACCCCCATCCATCCTATATGTAGTTATTCACTTGTTTCATTTGTAGCTGACTCTTCATGATCATGGCATACCAATAGCATGGAGTTTTCTTGGCAGATACTGTACTTGTTTGCCATATTCTTTTCCAGCTCATTTTACAGATGAGGAAATTGAGGCAAACCAGGGTTGAGTGACTTGCCCAGGATCACACAGCTAGGAAGCATCTAAAGCTGGATTTGAATTCAGAAAAACAAATCTTCCTGCCTCTAAGCCTGGCACTCCATCCATTGTCCCCCAGATGCCCCGACATATAGTAGACATACAATAAAAACTTGTTAATTAGTTGATTAATTAACTTGAAAATGTAACCATATTATAATTTTAAGTTTATGGAGAGTAGATATATATGATTTTTAAAAATAAGAATGAAGCTAAGATACTAATGATTGCTACAGCAATTTGGTTTTTGTAATTTATCTCATTCATGTAATTTGCCTTTTTCATGAGACGAGTTCCTAACAACCTGACAAAATTACACTTTTGTATTTTTGGTGCCCTTAGGGAACTTGCTATTTAGAGGCTTATATGGCAAATATTTTTCTAGAGAAGAATTTTTCTGAAGTAAAAGGCTTTTTGTCATATTTGCAAATCTAAAATGTTTATATACTATCTGGTTTCCTTCAAGCTACTACAAATTCTAGTTTTCTAAAGAGGCTCCAAATAATACCTGCTTAAATATTTATGTATCTATAGGAATCCATGGGAAAAAGCTGTGATGGAAGAGCTTATGTTATTACTGGAATGTGGAACCCCAATACACCTACATTCTTGGCACTTAATGAAGAAACTCCTAAAGGTGAATTTTCTGAAAAGATTGTTTGTTGTTTGACTCAAAATATTGCTCTATGAAAATAATACTACAATGAAATACTTTGAAATTTTTTTCTTGACTATTGGTAATGACATTAGCCTTAAAATACAAAAGTAGTTGTTCTTGCTTAAAATCATAGAAAAACCTCAGTGTGACAAATAGTAATTAAGGATCTACTCTGGCTCTGGGGATATAGAGACAAAAGGAAAATAGTTTTGATCCCTAAGGATTTTACATTCTACTTGGGTTGAAGCTGAATAGGGGTAAGAGGGAATGGGAGATAGATACTATATATACAGTTTAAGTAAATATAAAGTAATTTCAAGAGGAACTTAGTTCTAGCAGTAGGATGGAGATCAGGAGACTTCTTAGGAAAGATAGCTGAAAATGTTGAAGATGGGAGGAAGTTTGGGATTCTGACAATGTGAGGAGAAAGAACATTGCAAACATTGGATAGCTTGTACAGAGAGAGGCACAGAGGGGGTAGCCTAATGAGTTTGGGGAACAGTTAGTAGGCTATCTGGCCAGTATGTGGAGTCAAGA
This sequence comes from Myrmecobius fasciatus, assembly GCA_023553655.1. Taxonomy (NCBI): domain Eukaryota; kingdom Metazoa; phylum Chordata; class Mammalia; order Dasyuromorphia; family Myrmecobiidae; genus Myrmecobius; species Myrmecobius fasciatus. Next base: position 95,255 of record JAJPUD010004463.1, read on the forward strand.
AAAAAAAATCAGACAGGGAATGGATCTGCACATTGATGGGAATTAAATTTCACAAGATTTTAAAGAATGTATATAGGTCTTTGTACTTTATGCTAGAGACAGTAGGGATGTCCTACAGATTTAGAACAGGGGAGTGATATGTCAAGTCTTTGAAGAATATCAATGTCATAGATGCATGGTGGCCGGTGGTTAGATTACAGAAGAGAGGTTATGAAAGTAAGGATACCAAGTTAGAAGGCTTTTACCAAGGGAGAGATTAGGATAGGATGGGAGGGGGTTTGTCGAAGTAGAATTGATAAGATATGGGGCCTGAGATAGTGTAAAGAGTCAAGGAGCATTTTGAGATTGTGAATGTAGGGGCAGCTAGGTGGTGCAGTGGATAGAGCACCAGCCCTGAAGTCAGGAGGACCTGAGTTCAAATGTGGTCTCAGACACTTAACATTTCCTGGCTATATGACCCTGGGCAAGTCACTTAACCCCATTTGCCTCAGGGAAAAAAGAATTTGTGAATTATCTAGGAGATTAGAAACATGGTTGTTGATGAAAATGTGGGCATTTGGATGAAGAAAGTTTGGGTTTCAAATGAAGAATTAAGATTAAGGGTTGTACTTCAAGAGAAAGAGTAAAACTGAATGCCTCTGCATAAATATGATGATTGAACCCTTGAAAGCTAATGAGATTATTGAAAGAATCTATAGGGCAAGAAGGAAGGGACACATAAGATTGATGAGTAGATGGCGAATGATATAACAATGATAGAACAAGATAGAGTGAGGTATGGTCAGATATATAAGAGCAGACTGATACAAATCCCCTTCATTGCAGGTCTTATAGTTTCTGTGGATTGTGAGTTCTTTTAGCTAATTAACAATTAATCCATAAATATTTATCAAGTATCTACTCTATAATTACCCTGTTCAACTTTACTTTTTCCTCTATTTTCAAATTCTTTATCCCTGTGTTCTATATGATTGCTTATGCTTTAGATTACCACCATTTGCCTTCTCCTTGCCTCTTGAACAGTGTTGAAAGAAATTATGGATCCTTGTTTACTACATCCTCTAAAAATCTGTATTATACAATTCCTACTGTGTCATGGTTGCAGCACTGTAATTCTTTTGCTTTTTTCCCCTTGCTCCTTATACATAACTAGTTACCTTTCATACTTAAAAACCCTCCCTTCACTTACACCCATCATCCCTTCAAGCTATCAGGCTATATCTCTTGTCCCTGCTTCAGCCAAACTCCTAGAAAAAAATCTATTGATGTCCATTACTTCTATTTCCTCTTCACTTATTTCTTAACACTTTGCAGTTTGACTCTTAGTTTTGTCACTCAACTGAGATTGCTATCTCTAAATAACAATCATTGGCCTGTCGATCATCAAGTATAGCATCCTCTCTCTATGCTTTTGATACTGGTCTTTCTTGGTTGTTCTTCTACCTGTCTGGATCCTCCATCTTTGTTTCCTTGTCTGGATTATTTCTTTCTTGACTTATGGCTTGTACTTATGGCCTGTATCTTCGCCATAATTGATGGGTATTGATATTGTCTGTCAAGATGATTTCATCAGCTTCTATGGATTTACTAATAATTTTTTCTGCAAATGATACAGAGATGAGTGATAGACACAGAGAGAGATAGTAACTGACCAAAATAAAATCTTGTATATCTCCATATGTGGCATGATATGGACGGTCATCTGACTAAGGAGTTGGAGAAGAAATAGATCAAAGAGAATTAAATGAAAGAAGTCTGAGAAAAACTTATAAAGGAAAAAAACAAGTAGGAGGAGACTAGGCAATAGAGTCAAATTGAGCATATAGGTCTTTGTTGATATTAAGATATCATTGATAGTTGAAAGATAGAAGCTTTAGCTGGGTGATGAGATGAGAAACCTGATTGCAAATGATTGAGGAGTGTAAATATAGTTTGGACAGCTTCTCCTTTCCCCTTTTAAAAATAGTATTTTATTGTTCCAATTACATGTAAACATAATTTTAAAAATTCATCTTTGTGAGATTGTTTCATATTTTTTCTCCCTCCCTTTCTTACCTCACCCCTCCCCAAGATAGCAAGTAATGTGATATAGGTTATATATGTACAATCATATTTGTTATGTTGTGAAAGAAAAATCAGAACAAAAGGGGAAAAAAAAGCTATGAGAAACAAAAAGTAAGCAAATAATAAAAGGGTGAAAATAGTATTCTTCATTCTGCTTTCACTTTATTTGGTTCTCCCTCTGGATGCAGATGGCATTTTTCATCCTAAGTCTATTGGAATTGTCTTAGATCACTACATTGTGAGAAGAACTAAGTCTATCATAGCTAATTATCACACTGCCTTGCTATTATTATGCACAGTGTTCTTTTGGTTCTGCTCACTTCACTTAACATCAGTTATGTAAGTCTTTCCAGACTTTCCTGAAATCAGTCTGTTCATCACTTCTTATAGAACAATAATATTCCATTAATTCATATATCATAACTTATTTAGCCATTATTCTCTAATTAATGGGTATCCACTCAGTTTTCATCTCCTTGACACTACAGAAAGGGCTGCTACAAACATTTTTGTACACATGGATCCTTTTCCCTCTTTATGATCTCTTGGGGGGATACAAACCCAGTAGTGACACTGCTGAATCAAAAGGGTACGCACAATTTTATTGCCCTTTGGGCACATTTTCCAAATTTTTTTTCCAGAATTGCTAGATCAGTTCACAACTTCATTAACAGTGCATTAGTGTTCCAGTTTTCCCATATCCGTTAAAACATTTATTATTTTTTCCTGTTAGCTTTTTCAAGGAATTTACAGAAAAAAAGGAGAATAATTGAAGGGATAGTAGGATTGGGTGAAGGATTTATTTTTTTTTTTTAATAAAGATGAAGGAAGTTTGGGTATAGTTTAAATGGAGTGGTCAGCCCTCCTTCACTTTCTGCCTTCTTTCCTCCCTCCCATTCTTCCTTCTTTTTCTTTCCTCCATCCCCCCTTCATTTTATCCTGCATGCATTTTAAAAATATGATTTAGTCAAGTATTTCCCTCTGAACCTACAGAGATCTCTGCAGACTGCTCCCACTTCTTTTACTCATCAGGATCATATCTTTTTTTTTTAATTTTTTTTTTTTTTGGTTTTACTTTGTTTTGAGCATTTTCAACCCTTCTTGTAGAGGCACATACCTCTAAAGAATTTTAGGTCATGGGATGTTGACCACCTTTCCCCTGAACCCTTTGAAATCTGGTGTTACCAAGCCTGTTATACATATTAGACTGGAGCTTTTGTTCTACACCTTTGTAACAAATTCTAAGCTGCATGGTCCATTTGCTTCCAAAGCCCCTAAATCTCTTTGCTACTTTATTTTCATGCTTAATGGATTGAGTCTTGAGTCTCATGCGAGATTTCTTGTTATTTTTAGCATTATGATTCTTAGCATTGTAAGTGGTAGGAGAAGCCTTGAATTAGAAAGGCTAATTTGTAGAACTCTGCATCAGGCCAGGTGGGAAATGATGAGGATCTGAACCTGAGTTCTGGTATAACAGCTACAGCAGCAAGAGGCCATGAAGCATTTTGACATAATGAAATTTGTTTTTTATTTGACCTAGTAATCTTTGAAAAAACAGAATTGAACCTGATCAATTGTATTAAAGAGTGATCCCTAGCACAAACTCAGCCCATAAATTCAGATGTTAGTTTATTTTGTGTACATTTTGCCTGTATAGGAAGGGATTTCCTTGCATATTAGGAGCAGAAAAATTTTTTTGACAAAAGTGTTTTCTTTCAGCAGATCTGCATAGGTAAGAAAGTATTGCTTTTCTTTTTTAATTTGAAGAAGTGCATCAGAACTACTTCAGTGAAACTACAGAACCAAAACATATTTATGATTATGTGAAGATAATTCTTGTATCAGGCTTTTCCATTTTATTGTGGACTGCAGTTTGGTTTTTAATGATGAAAGAAAAGAGATACTCTTTTTACCAGTGCCTAGTTTATGTTTCTGGCTTGGATAAGAAAATGACAGCTTTTTGTAACTCTTGATTAATGACATTGTCACATTATATTTTCTTAATTATTTTAGTAATAGAAAATGACCCAAGTTTACATCAACATTTTTAAAATCCTGAAATAGCACTTTAAAATCCTATATCTTACTGCTTTGTGGGTATGAGTTCTCACAACTTTCTGGCTAAGGGGAGAGATTGTAAATATTATCTTTGTTTCTTAAATGAAGAAAATCAGCATGTAGAAATTGAATAATTTATTTAGGTTCAAATATTGGTATGGCTGAATTGAGCCAGAAACAGAATTTAGAGATCCTATCTATTCTGTACCAACCTGTTTTTTTTTTTTTTTTTTTTTTTTTAAGAGGAGTGGGGTAAGAATGATGTGAGAATCTCACAATTTCTGGTGTAAAATGATTTTTGTCTCACTTGACAAACCCCAAACCTTTTGTCACTTATTTTTATAAATTCATCCTTCAAAATAGTTTTACAAATTCATCCTTCAAAAATAAGTGGCTATCAGGGGAAAATGTGACTATTTTCTATTTGGTATGAATGTAAGCTACATAGTGATATAAATATAGATAATGAGTTGGAACAGATATAATTTTACAGCATTTAATATTTACATCCTTGTTTAACACTAGGTTTAGCCTCAACAAACATTTATTGAGTACCAGTTTTGCTCAAACTACTGTGTATTAGGAAAGACCAATAAAAATCAGTCCTGATCTCATAGAACTTGCTATCTTGCAGGGAGAGTACTAGAATGTATATAGAAATAACTATAACAAAAATAGAGTATGATAAATGTATTAGAGTAGTGATAGCCTTTCCAGTCTTCACTTTGCTTTGAGCCCATCTGTAGTAGTCTGTTCACTTGTGGGCCCCATAATTGAAGAAGGGTATTTATAAGCTATATAATAATAAAGGAGGAAGACTGGGATGAGGGAGACCTTTAAGGCCATGTCATATGAAGAGCAGTTGAAAGAACTGGGCATGCTTATCTTAAGAGAGAGAGAATGTGGTACCTATTCCCAAGTATTCGGAAATCTGTCATCTGGAAAAGGGATTAGGTGTCCTTTGTTAGGTGCCAAAAAATTGACATGGGAACCTTGAGTGGAAGTTGCAAAGAGACACTTTTAGACTTGATGTTAGGAGAATCTGCTTAATAATTGGATAACTCGGAAATAGAATGGATTAGGGTGGACTGTGATGAATTCCCTTATTGAAGGTGTTCAAGCAGAAATTGGATGAGCACAAGCTGGGTGGGCAAGTTTTGGTGGGGTACTACTACAATTGTTCATTGGGCTAGATGGCTGACAAGTTCCCTTCAACCTCAGTGTTTTTGAGATATATTGATAAAGTGTATAGTGAGGTCCAAGGAAAAAAGTCCTTAAAAAATTCTGGGGAGATAAGATGAGTAGATAACAATGCTATAATTGAATACAAGGCTATCTTCCTTTAAGATTTCCTTGGAGACATGAATACACCACATGCAATTATTTATTTATAAGTATTTATGTGATTTTATCTTCTCCTAGCTACCCTCAATGAGATTATAATTCCATTTGGCATTGAGAAGGCAGACTTTGTGAAATAGAAACAGAAGGTATTCTTTGAAGTACCTCTCCCTTGTGCCATAATTCTCTTGCTTTCTTCTTAGTCTATCTAAATCTTTTAGTCAGTTAGTAAGCATTTATAAAGCACCCACTATGTGCCTGGTACATAGGTACTGAGTATACAATTAAAAAAAATGAGAACAGTCTCTATTTAAAAGAAACTAACAAAGCACATTTTAGGACCTTTTTTCATGAGACTTTGATTTGCTAGAGCCTGTATTGCAAAATGTGATAGTGAGCAGAGATACTGAGATACTGTGTATTTCTTCTGTATCCCAGCCACTCTATAATATGAGGCAATGGGGTGTAGCAGACAGAGTATTGCATTTGGAGTCAATATGTGTTGGTTCAACCTTGTTTCTAGCAATTTACTATCTATCTCACTATGGGAAAGGATATTTTGAGCTTTACTAAGGGGGACAGTTTTACTTAAATTATTTCACAGAATTGTTAGGTGGAAGGGCTTTATAAAAATGAAAATATTATACAAATGTGAATTTTCATTATTTATAGCTTAAGAAATGAGTCCAGAAAAGTTTATACTTTCCTGAAGTTCCATAGCAATCTCAAACCACACTAATTTCTCCATTTTCTCAATCAGTTGATATTTATTATGTCTAGCAACTATCTGACATTTAATCACATAGTGTCTTGTGTGTTTCCTCCATGGCTATTGTCTCCCTACTGAGATTCTAAGTTCATTGAAGATAAGAACTTTTAAAAGTAAAGTTTGTTTGTATCTCTCATAGGTCTAGGCATTGAGTGGACAGTTATTAAGTTCTGTTTTCTTACCATGGGTCATGGTACTGTCTGTACATTGATTAGATGTTCAGTGTTTGGTAATATGATTTGTGATCATAAATCCTATTTTTAATTCTAGATAAAAGGGTGTTCATGACTGTAGCTGTGGATATGGTCGTTACTGAGGTGGTGGAGCCAGTCCGCTTCTTGCTAGAGACCTTGGTGCGTGTATACCCCACTAATGAGCGTTTCTGGTACTTCAGCAGAAAGACTTTCACCGAGACTTTCTTTATGAAACTCAAACAGGTAGGATTATCTTTTTCTTCACAAAGCAAAATCTCTTCTTTTTCTGGACAATTGTTCTGAGGAAAGGTGGCCAAGTAAGGAACAATTGAAATTGTGAAACAATTAAAAGTGTCAATAGTGTTTGGAATTTGGACTTAGGCATGTACAATTAATGACCTTTTAATTAGTTTGTTCTTTTAGGGATATACATTGAGTACCTGAAAGTACTGTTATTGTGATTAATTACTTCTGCCCTTCCCTCCCCACTGGGAAAGGGAAGGGAAAGGTAAAGAAGGCTAAAGAAAGAGAGAGAATAAGCATTTATTAAGTGCCTACAGTGTGCTGGTACCATATTGAGCACTTTATGATTATCTCATTTGATCCTTACAATGACCTTAAGAGGTAAGGGCCATTATTATTCCTCTTTTACATTTAAGTAAACAGGCAGACAGTGACTCATCCAAGGTCACACAGCTAGAAATTGTGAGGTCTGATTTGAACTTAGGTCTTCCATTGTAGCACTTGCATCCCAGAAGGAGTATCTCATGACCAAAATTAAGTTTCTCTAAGAAACATTGGTATTGTACATATGAAATAGTTACATTTTACAGTGTGGCATTAAAAGTCCCTTAATAGAAAGAATAATGTTTCTATGATAATATTACTTTTAAAAAGTACTGTTTTCTTATCAGATTTGTTTTCTTAGTGGGAAGAGTAACTGGTGTTTTTGTTTTGTTTTTTCTCTTAGCAGTCAGGAAGATTAGATATTTGTATGTTATTCAGTAGAAGAAACTTACGGCTATTTAGTAAAGGATAGAAAAAGACACCTAATCCACCTAACTAAATTGAAATCCCTTTTAAGCTGTTGTCAGTGGCACTCCCACTCTCTCTTGTTTAAAAATGATAGTTGCTTCAACCTACGGGAGGAGGCTGAATATAGTGTGACAGAAGAAAATACCAACAGAGTGAACAAATGGTAGAAATCAACCACCAATTTTAATATTAAAAATGATCTTCATCATGACTCAGTTAAACCTAATTTGCTAGATGCTTCATTTGAAATAGTTATGTTATTTCCCAAAATTATTAGAGCTGTGATGTGACTCAGCTTTCCTTACTGCTTGCACTACATCCCACAGGATATTCTAATGAGGACTCAAAAAACAGTGTTTAGCTCTGGAGTTTGTTCAGGTTATCTTTTAGAACTTGGAATTCAGTTCTTTTTTCTTTGGAAACTAAACTGTTTGAACAACAAAACCTCCTTCTGTCTGGAAAGACAGAAGTTTTTGTTCTACGTGATATAAATACATACAGAAAGAGTGATAGTGCCTGACCTCAAGAAGTTTATATTCTAATTGGGGAAGACAGATCTTAAAAGGAAGCAGAAAAACAGAGGGGAAGGAAAGAGATGAAGTAGGTGAACCTAAGGGGGCAGGGTGGATAAAGTACAGAGAGCCAAGAGTATTACCTGGAGAGGAATGAAGCCATGGCCACCCTGGCTATCCTTCTTCTCAAGCAGCCCATCTGAGCAAGAGGCTTCAGGTGGAAGGCAGGTTCAGAGTTGCAGTGAGCTTCCGCACTGATCAGCACTCTGTGGCATTGTAGATGGAGGTTGCCAGATAGTAGTATGGCCGGAGAGGCCGATACTCTTCCAAAGTGAGCATTTATTGAGCACTTTAAGGTCTGCCCAGTGCTTTATATGTCATTGAATCCTCACAGCACTGCTGTGAGGTGAGATTATTGTACTCATTTTACATGTGAGGAAACAGGCTGAGAGAGGTTAAGTGATTTCTAAGGTCCTCAGCTAGTAAATTCTGAGGCAAGTCAAATTTTTCTGACTCCAGGTCCAGTCCTTTTCTCTCTCTACTGTGCCACCTAGGTGCCTGTGCTTAAAAACTTGTTCAGAAATCTGTGAATCCCTCCCACTAGGTTTCTGAGAAATACACTTTTGGTTACAATAGCTTATCTGACCTTTTGCCTAGATTTTATGTAAAAGATTATTATTATGGAATTTTGTGCTCTTATTTTAGTTAAAACATCTAATGATTGGTGACATATGCCCCATGTTATCTGTGAATCAAAGGGATTAAATTTGAAAGTGTTCAACTCTGTTAAATACACATTCTAGTTCAAATGAATCTTAAATGTGAGATGATGGCTTCCAGCTTGAATAGCTTAATGTTGAATAGTCATTGTTTTCATTAGATGTTGAAGTCTAAAAAGAATCCTTTGGAAAATTTTGAAAGTAATTTGGGTTGACCATCTCACTATTTAAAGAAAAAAGTAGCCTTAAATCAGTGGGCAAGTGCTTCATTCTGTTGTATATGAATCATTCATTTTTGGTAGAATCGGTACTGGTTTTTATTGGAAGCTAGAATTTCTTTCTAGAAATACTTCCATAGACATGAGTGTACATGCGTTTGTGAATAAAATCAATCACAATGGAAATCTTTTTTTTGGCCTTTTTATTTTCCATAGCTTTCCTTTTAATGAATGATGAATATGTAGTATATTCTTGGTTGAATGTTACACAGTGTTAGGTTTTTCTTTCTTTTTTAGTTTTGGTTGCTTGTTGTTTTTATAATTATTTGGAAGCAGTGATGTGCAAATTGACACCACTGGCAAGACCCCAAGGGACATGTGATAAAACAGTTGGAAAGACGAGTCACAGCCTATACTCCCAGTGATAGCCAGTCCTAGGGACTGTTTCCACTACTACTGTATTCTCCTTCACCAATTATTCCTCAGTACTTTCCCACTTTTCCCCCTCAAGGGCTATTCAGTCTCCCAACTGTTTGTCTTTTGTGCTTCATGTTGAACCCTCAAGATGGATTTTAGAGCTGAAAGGGACCTGAGAGATCATCTAGATGAACACCCTTATTTATGACTGAACTTGAAGTTTGGACAGATGAAATGACTTCTTTGTCACAGAGATAGGTATTAGCAAAGCCAGGACTTGGATAGAAGTCCTTGAAATTCCATTTCATCAAGATAGCTTGTCTTTCCATAAGACACCTTTGAAAGAAAAAAAGTATTCTCCAAAAGGCAACTCAAGCCAAACCACGCCTTTCAACAGATTCTAGAAGGACAGAATCCACAAACAAAATAGAATGAAACAATTTTCCTGCTCAAGATAGCTTGAAAGGTCAGTCTCATTTGGGTATAAGGGATATGCATCCCAGATCAGTTGGTATTCAAGCAAGTCAGTGCCAGGATCTTAACCACAGCACAGATCAACAACTGAAACCCCTCAGTCCTGGCTTAACAGTGCAGTAGCACAACAGACCACTGGTGGAGCCTTCAGTTTCAGCATAGAAAGCAAATTGAAACCATACAACAACAGGTGGAGCAAAGTTGTGCCTACCCCCAGTGCTGTAAGGAAGTCACCAAACACCAGTGGTCCCTGTGCTTAAAGCTAAAGCTCAGATGTGCACAAAGACATTGGAAAAGCACTCCCTGGATCCCAGAAGCATTGCTCAATTTTAAAAGCCACAAAGTAAGCTTCCTCCCCCAAAAAGGAAAGAAAATGAGCAAGAAACAAAAAAGAATCTTGACCATAGAAAGTTACTATGATGACAGGGGAAAATTGCCCTAGTAATGGTGGGAAGAATACCCACCCAGAAGAGGATAAAATTCCTACATGTGAAACCCCTAAAGGGATAAGAATTGGTCTCAAGCTCAAAGAACTTTCTTGCAAGAGTTCAAAAAGAATTTTAAAAATCAAAAAAGAGAGGTAGAATAAAAATTGGGAAAAGAAATGAGAGGTATGCAAAAGAGAGTCAACAGCTTAGAAAAGGAAAGACAAAATTGACTGAAGAAAACAATTCCTTAAAAGAAAAAGTTGGCCAAATTAAAAAAAAATCACTGAAGAAAAGACCTTTAAAAGTAGAATTAGCCAAATGGAAAAGGAGGTACAAAAGCCAATTGAAGAAAGTCATACCTTAAAAACCAGGGCAAAGAAGACTATAACTCTATGAGACATCAAGAATCAGTCAAACACTGGGACACTGATGCATTGTTGGTGGAACTGTGAACGGATCCAGCCATTCTGGAGAGCAATTTGGAGCTATGCTCAAAAAGTTATCAAACTGTGCATACCCTTTGACCCAGCAGTGTTTCTATTGGGCTTATATCCCAAAGAAATCTTAAAGGAAGGAAAGGGCCCCACATGTGCAAGAATATTTGTGACAGCCCTTTTTGTAGTGGCTAGAAACTGGAAACTGAATGGTTGCCTATCAATTGGAGAATGGCTGAATAAATTATGGTACATGAATGTTATGGAATATTATTGTTTTGTGAGAAATGAGCAGCAGGACGATTTCAGAGAGCCCTGGAGAGACTTGCATGAACTGATGCTGAGTGAAGTGAGTAGAACCAGGAGATCATTATTCATGGCAACAACAATACTATATGATGATCAATTCTGATGGACATGGCTCTCTTCAACAATGAAATGCTTCAAACCAGTTCTAATTGTTCAGTGAAGAAAGCCATATACACCCAGAGAGAGGGATGTGAAATGTGGACCACAACATATCATTTTCATGCTCTCTATTGATGTTTGCTTGCATTGTATTTCCTTTATCTGATTATTCTTACTTGTAGATACGATGTCTCTTGCACAAAAATGATGTGTGGAAATAAGCATACATATATTCGATTTGTCAAGTATTTTAACATAATTAACATGTAGTGGATATCCTGCCATCTAAGGGAGGGGTGGGGAGTAGGGGGGGAAAATTTGTAACAGAAAGCTTTGTAAGGGTTAATGTCGAAGAATTACCCATACATATGTTTTGCAAATAAAAAGTATTAATAATTAAAAAAAAGAATCAGTCAAACAAAATCAAAAGAATGAGAAAATAGAAGAAAATGTAAAATAATTTATTGGTAAAACAACTAACCTGGAAAACAGACCTAAGAGAGATAATTTAAGAGTTATTGGAATACTTGAAAGCCATGATCAATTAAAGGATCTGGATATGATCTTTCAAGAAATCTTCAAAGAAAACTGCTACCCTAGAATCAAGAGGACTAAAAAAATTCATTTAAAGAATCCATTGATCACCTCCTGAAAGAGATCCCACCAAAATAACTCTAAGAAATGTTATAGCCAAATTCCAGAATTATAAGGACAAGGAGAAAGTACTGCAAGCTACCAGAAAGAAACAATTCAAGTATTGAGGAACCATTGTCAGAATTGCTTTTCCATGAAAAGATCCAGGAATATGGCCAGGAATCAACTATCCAGAAAAATTGAGCTTAATCTTTCAGGAAAGAGATGGACCTTCATTGAAATTGGGGATATTCAGTAATTTCTGATGAAAAGACAAGAATTAAATAGAAAATTTGATCTTCACATAGAAAAACAAAAGCACATGTTATTTAAAAGTTAAACTATTTACATCCCTAAATGGGAGGATGATCTTTGTAACTCTTTAGAGTCAAAAGTGGTATACATAGACAGACTTTGTATAACTATAAAAGGGATATACATAAAGTGACTTTGATATGATATAAAAAAAATTAAGGGGTAGAAAAAGGATTGTACTGGGAAAAGAAGAAAGGGGAGGTAAACTGGATAAACTATGTCACATGAAAAGGCACCAAAGACCTCTTACAGTAGAGAGAATGAAGGGAAGAAGATGAACATTGTCTAAAGCTCAATCTCATCAGATTTGGCTCAAAGAGGGAATAGTATGCATACTTAGTTGGTCATAGAAATTTATCTTTCCCTGTCGGGAAGTAAGAAAAAAGGGGAAAGAAAAGAGAGGGGTTGGATAGAAGGGAGAGTAGATGGGGGAGCAAGGGATCAGAAGGAAAACCCTAGTGAGGAAGTATAGGGTAAAAAAGAGAGCAAGAAGAATAAACAGAAGAAAATAGGATGTACTGAAATACATAGCTGGTAATCATAGCTATAAATGTGAATGGGATTAACTCTCCCATAAAATGGAAGTGTATAGCAGAATGGACTAAAAACTAAAATCTTACACAATATGTTGTTTAGAAGAAACACATTTGAATAAAGATAAAAAGCTGGAGAAAAATACATTATGCTTCAGCTGAAGTAAAAAAAAAAAAGCGTAGCAGTCCTGATCTTAGACTAAGCAGAAGTAAAAATTAGACCTAAATAAAAGAAATAAGGGAGAAAACTACATCTTGCTAGAAAGAATCATAAACAATGAAGAGCTATAACATCTAAATTCTTAGAGAAGTCAAGTTAGTTACAGGAAGAAATAAATGGCAAAACTATACCAGTGGGGGATCTCAACTTCCCCCTCTCAGAATTAGATAAACATGACAAACAAACAAACAAAAAAAAAACAGAAAAGAAATTAAGAAAATCAATTAGAACTTTACCCACTAATTGCTGGGAAAACTGGAAAATAGTATGGCAGAAACTACACATAGATCAACCTCACCCACCATATCAAGATAATATCCCAAATGGGTTCATGATTTCTTAAGACATAAAGGATGAAATTATAAGCAAATTAGGAGAGCAAGGGATAGTCTGTTTGTAAGATCTTTGGAGAAGGGAGGAATTTATGGCTGAAGAAGAGCTAGAGATCATTATGAAATGCAAAATGGGTAACATTGATAACATTAAATTGAAAAGTTTTTGAATAAACAAAATGAATGCAGCCAAGATTAGAAGGGAAGCAGAAAGGTGGGAAATAATTTTTATAACCTACGTTTCTGAGAAAAACCTCATTTCTAAAATATATAAAGAACTAAGTCAAATTTATAAGAATATAAGTAATACCCCAATTGAGAAATGGTCAAAGGATATGAACAGATAATTTTCAGAAGAAAAAAAGCCATTTATCATTATATGAAAAAGTGCTCTAAATCACTATTGGTTAGAGAAATGCAAATTAAAACAGTTCTGAGGTATCACCTTATGCCTATCAGGAAAAGATAATGATAAATGTTGAAGGAGATATGGGAAAACTGAGGCACTAATGCATTGTTGGTGGAGTTATGAATTGATTCTGCCATTTGGAGAGCAATTGGGAACTATACCTAAAGGACTATCAAACTGCATACCTTTTTTTATTAAAACTTTTTATTTGCAAAACATATGTATGGGTAAATCTTCAACATTGACCCTTACAAAGCTTTCTGTTACAAATTTTTTCCCCCTAGTCCCCACCCCTCCCCTAGATGGCAGGAAATGCACTACATGTTAATTATGTTAAAATACTTGATAAATCAAATATATGTATACATATTTCCACACTTATCATTGTTGTTCAAGAAAAATCGTATCTACAAGAAAAAAAAATCTGAGAAGGGAAACACAATGCAAGTGAACATCAGTCGAGAGCATGAAAATGTTATGTTGTGGTCCACATTTCACATCCCTCTCTCTGGGTGTATATGGCTTTCTTCACTGACCAAATGGAACTGGTTTGAAGCATTTCATTGTTGAAGAGAGCCATGTCCATAAGAATTGATAATGATATAGTCTTGTTGTTGCCATGTATAATGATCTCCTGGTTCTGCTCATTTCACTCAGCATCAGTTCATACAAGTTTCTCCAGGCCTCTCTGAAATCATGCTGCTGGTCGTTTCTTACAGAACAATAATATTCCATAGCATTCATATACCATAATTTATTCAGCCATTCTTCAATTGATGGGCATCCATTCAGTTTCCAGTTTCTAGCCACTACAAAAAGGGCTGCCACAAACATTCTTGCACATGTGGGGCCCTTTCCTTCCTTTAAGATCTCGTTGGGATATAAGCCCAGTAGAAACGCTGCTGGGTCAAAGGGTATGCACAGTTTGATAACTTTTTGAGCATAGCTCCAAATTGCTCTCCAGAATGGCTGGATCCGTTCACAGTTCCACCAACAATGCATCAGTGTCCCAGCCTTCCCACATCCCCTCCAACACCCATCACTATCTTTTCCTGTCATTTTAGCCAATCTGACAGGTGTGTAAACTGTATACCTTTTGATCCAACAGTGCATCTACTGAGTCTGCATCCCAAAGAGTTTGTAAAAGAGGAAAATGGATCCATATATGCAAAAATGGTTGTAGAAATTCTTTTTATGATGGCAAGGAATTGGAATTTGAGTGGATGTCCATCAATAGGAGAATGGCTGAACAAGTTATAGTATATGATTGTAATGGAATACTATTATTCTATAAAAAATTATGAGCAGGCTGGTTTCAGAAAATCCTAGAAATATTTACATGAACTAATGCTGAGAGAAGGTAACAGAACCAGGAGAACATTGTCTACAGTGACAGCAAGATTGTATGATAGCTATGATAGACTTATCTCTTTTTCAGAAACACAGTGATCCATTAGATTGTGTTAGACCTGGGATGGAAAATGTAGTCACCTTCCAGAGAAAGGACTGTGGAGTCTGAATGTGCATTGAATCATCCTGTTTTCACTTTTTTTTTTTTGGTTTTGTTTTGTTTTGTTTTCTTTATTGTAGTGTTACCCTTTTGTTTTTATTTTTCTTTCACAATATGACTGATATGGAATTATGTTAAAAATGACTGTATAATAATCTATATATTGTTTTCTGTCTTGTGGAGGGGGAGGGTAAAAGATGGAGAAAAAAATTTGCAACTCAAAATGTTATAAAAATTAATGTTGAAAAATAAAATAAGTAAAATAAAAAAAGAGGCAACCGACACAGCTACGATTATCCTGTATTCCACAGCCTCACTGAGACCTTCGTTTACCATTTTCTTTTTGAATCTCTGTTAGCCTTTTCCCTGGGCATCCTGGTTTTGTAATGCTGGACATACTTCTCTAGATTTCTCTATTTCTTTTCTCTTTCCTTCTCTGATGTATTCCACCTAAGTAGAGCAACAAGAAGACAGTTATTCTAGATCTGTCCTGGTTCCTCTTTTTTCCTACTTGTGCTCTTAAATAGAAAGCTTCCTTTATGGAGTACTTCTCTTGATGTTAGTCTCCTATTTGCTTTTTTTTCTCCTACTCTGAATTTCTAACCCTGTGCTGGACCACTGCTCTAGAAGCGTAAAATTTTATTACATGTTCTTCCTTATCATCTTTGGCATCTCTTGACATTTGACAGCTAAGTAACACAGTGGTTAGAGTGCTTGGTTTGGAGTCAAGTGGACCTGGTTCAAATTTTGCCTTAGACTTTGATCATTACATGACTCTAGGCAAGTCAATGTAACCTCTGCTTGCCTCAGTTTCCTTACGTGTAAAATGGAATTTATATTAGCATCTACTTCCCCCCTAGTTGTTGTAGGTATTAAATAAGATAATATTTGTAAAGTGACTTACAAACTCTGAAGCAATATGTAAACACAAGTCATTCTTTTTCTCTTCCTTCTCCTAGTCTTCCTTATCTGCTTTAGATTCCTTTATCTCTATGGATGGTGCCTTTTAACTTCCTTCCACCTCTTGGAAGTGGCTTTGCTTTTTATAAAGCTAAGAGAGTAATATCTGAGTTTTAAAGGCAAAATTGACTTGCTTTAATCTTTAGTAATTCTATCCCCAGTGATGGAAGTCATAGTTATCCTTGTGAGCATTTATCAGAACTTGATATCTGAGTACTAATCCTTGATTGAAACAAACAGGACATAGATGTATTGGTTTATTTTTGGCATCTTTGGTGTATTATTATAGAAGCCAAAGGCTGACCGCTATCATTAGCTGTGTCCTTTTGTTATTGCTGCTATTGCTTGTGTTGTCAGACATATTTTGGCCATTTTGCAATAAGTAATGTAGGTTTTATAGAATTGAATCTTTTTTTGTTCCTTGTATTTAGCTAATGTCAGATAGCATTTGCAAAATAAGCCTTTTTTATTTGGTTATACTTGAGTGGACTCATATATATATATATGCACATATATATATGTATAATTTTAACAGTAAAAACAACATACTTTTATTACAGCTAAAAGAAAGTGAAAGTTTGGGAATGTCATGCTGTGACAAACATGTTATGCTTTGGTTGTCAACACAAATGGATTTTTATAGTGGAGCTGAAGAATCCAAGAATAGGATTTTTATTACAAATATTCATTGCTTTAGCTTCCAATGACACTAGATACAGCCACTCTAATACAACTTATGAACTTTTTAATTACTGAAAATCCCATTTTCATATACCCTGCATATCCATAGAGCATTGTGAGAAGTACTATGTCAAGATGCTGATGGTAAACTGTCTAAAATATGGCATTTTACTATATATAATCTGGTAATAGCAATAATACAATATGCTATTGGTGGTCTGTAGACTATAAGCCACTGAATATAAATTCAAGTTCCACCATGTCCTTGTTTAAGTTATTGTATGCTCTAAAGAATCTGTCTTTGTCATAACTCCCATTCTGGTGAAAGGCAACTAAGTGCCATATAGCCTGAGGGTTGGTCTTGGAGTCACAAGTGCTGCTTCAAACCTGATCTTAGACATTTAGTAGCTGTGTGATCACAGGTAATCTGTTTAAACTTAGCTTTCTTGGTCAATGAAATGAGGATTATAATAGCACCTATTTCTTAAGGTTGTTTTGAAGATCAAATAAAACAACCACCACCAAGTACTTTGTGAATATAAAGTTCATATAAATGCTATTTATGATAATAATAATAATAAGCATTATCATTATTATGTGCCTTAGGAAACAGAGTTCATTTCAGGTGGCAGGTCTTTAGTGTCTTTTGGTTACAATTTTTTTTAACTTTCTATATTCTCTTACTAGGCAGCATTTGCTGGTAGTATTGCCAATATTGCAGTCTATTTCATGCAAAGATCTTCAGAATTTATACATTCCTTTGGCAAATAAAAGAAACATTATAGTAGAACTATAAGAATAAATAGAAAATTACCAATGATAAGAGAGGAATTTTATTTATTTATTTATTTATTTATTTTATTTTATTTTATTTGCATAACATATGTGTGGGTAATTCTTCAACAATAACCCTTACATAGCTTTCCGTTACAAATTTTCCCCCCAACTCCCTACCCCTCCCCTAGATGGCAGGATATCCACTACATGTTAATTATGTTAAAATATTGGCAAATCGAATATATGTATACATATTTCCAAACTTATTGTTGTGCAAGAAAAATCTTATCTACACAAACGATATATCAGATAAAGGAAACACAATGTAAGCAAACTTCAATCAAGGAGTATGAGAATATTATGTTGTGGTCCACATTTCACATCCCTCTCTCTGGGTGTATATGGCTTTCTTCAGTGAACAATTGGAGGTGGTTTGAAACATTTCATTGTTGAAGAGAGCCATGTCCATCAGAATTAATCGTCATATAGTACTGTTGTTGCCGTGTATAATGATCTCCTGGTTCTGCTCATTTCACTCAGCATCAGTTCATGTAAGTCTTTCCAGGCCTCTCTGAAATCATCTTGCTGGTCATTTCTTATAGAACAATAATATTCCATAACATTCATATACCATAATTTATTCAGCCATTCTCCAATTGAAGGGCATCTATTCAATTTCCAGTTTCTAGCCACTACAAAAAGGGCTGCCACAAACATTCTTGCACATGTGGGGCCTTTTCCTTCCTTTATGATTTCTTTGGGATATAAGCCCAATAGAAATGCTGCTGGGTCAAAGGGTATGCACAGTTTGATAACTTTTTGAGCATAGCTCCAAATTGTTCTCCAGAATGGCTGTATCTGTTCACAGCTCCACCAACAATGCATCAGTGTCCCAGCCCTCCCACAACCCCTCCAACATTCATCATTAACTTTAGCCAATTTTCTGTCAATTTAGCCAATCTGACAGGTGTGAAGTGGTACCTCAGGGTTGTCTTGATTTGCATTTCTCTGATCAACAGTGATTTGGAGCACCTTTTCATATGCCTATAAATAGTTTTAATTTCATCCTCTGAAAATTGTCTGTTCATATTCTTTGACCATTTATTGATTGGAGAATGGCTTGAATTTTTATAAATATGAGACAATTCTAAGAGAGGAATTTTAAACCCACTTATAAGATTTCTCTTATTCTCTGAATTGATTCCATTAAGATAATAATAATATATGATACATATTTTATATCTTTATAGCATATATATGTATATCATATTATATAATGACTTGGATTAGGTGCTTAAAACTCAGTTCTGCCATTTGTGCATTGTGTGACTTGCCAGGACATCATATGCTGATGCTGGTCTATCAAATCAAAATTGAGGTGGGGGTTAGATTTTAGGTCTTGTTTGAAGACAAAGCCTCCAGTGTCATAAAATGACCGGTGGGTGGCTGACTGAACAATACTGAATTGCGTTTCATTTGGAAAATCACAAAGTTTTTGTAAGAAAGCTCCACTTTCCCCCCTATTTTGTAGCAGGTTTTTTTAAAAAAAAATCAGATACTATATTTTGCACAAAAGCTGATGATTATTCCATTTGAAAAGTTGTAGAAGAGAATCTTTAAAAAATTCATAAAGTGGATTTAATCCTTCGATATAAGGATTTGGTTTGTTTTTTTAATTTGATCTTGTAGAACAATTATGTCAAATAGAAATTGGAGTGACTAAACTATAAGGATTCCTGTGAGCCTGATATTAACTTAATAGATGTAATGTTATCTATGCTTTTATTGCATTTTAAAATTCATTAAATATTTCCCAATTTATTTTTATCTAGTTCAGGCTGTACTTGGCTGTGGGCTATAGTTGACACCTCTCTTGGAGGATATCAGTAATACAAAACCCAGTGGATTGACCATTGTCTAAAAAAATGTGGTAAGCTATGTACTTGAGAAAGGCCACTATTCAAATTTAGTGAAGGAACATCTACTTCTTAAGTAGGGTATATGAAGGTTACAGTTTCTGAGCATCCAGATTTTTTAAAAAGAAAATAACCTTTTAAGAAAATTTCTTGTTTTTGTTTTTAATCTGTTTTGCAAAGATGTATGTTGATTTTGGCTTGCGCCAAAATAGGTCTATAGGAATATAGGTCTAGGGAATAAATATGCTTACATGGAATTTTTTCCAGCAAATTTATTTTGCAGGATAAGCTTAATTTTCAGCTGTTTGTGTAGTTAATCTTTTGAGATGCTATAACTACCTTTAAATTAAAAATTAAATGAAAATTTCTCCTTTTTTATCATAATGATGGAAAACTAGCAAAATAATATTTTTTATTTCATTTTTCTCTGTAGAAGTAGATTATTCTTTTTTCTTTCTTTTTTCTCTTTTTGCCCAAATTTTTAGAACACACTCAAATGATGGGCTAAGCTATTTCAAAATAAGCTTAGAAACATGAAGAACACAATTCTGTTTGTGAATTAAATACTCCATGATGTAGCTTTTCTGAGATAATATCTTATTAATTGCTCTTTCATTGTTAAGAGTGTACAAGGATTGCACAAATCTTGAAAAAGAATTTTAAGTGGTTTTTATATGAGTGAAGATTTTGGTTAAAAGGCTTACTTATCAAGGCTATAATTGAGTCAGCAGCATTTTAAGCAATGAAATGCCCTTCTGGGGGTGGTTCTTACATTTTTGCTTATTTTGGGGAAGTCTGATGATGCACTACTCAAAGGACAACTTGATTTTTTAAGTACTCTCTAAAGAATTAAGATAATGGGATTTAGAGGTGTAAAAGACCTAGGATATTATCAGTAGTAAAAGAAAAAGTGCCTTACAACACTTAGTTCTATAACAATCACATTCAACATGACTGACAGCATTAACAGCTTAATTTGGAAGTTAATTGTTCATAATAGGAAAGTTGGTACATTTCCAGTGCATATCAACAGTCTCCAAGATAAAGAACATTTTATTATTAGTACTGCTAAGATATTTCAGAGAAGACCTCTAATACAGTAATGGAATTCTGGGAAGAAATATAATTTCAGCTGTTGCAGATTTCATCAAACAAATACAAGTCAGTTCTGTGTAATACCTACTTTGGTGCAAGACACTGTACTAAAAGGTAGGATACAGATGTAAAGAATGATATAATCTCTATTGTCTATATTCCATTGGGGCAGAAAGGGAATATGACATTTATATGTTGTGATGGTGACAGATGGAGAAACACTTTTGAACTGAAGGGATTAGGAAAAGCTTTATGACAGAAGTGTCAGTGGCTGAGCTTTTGAAAGAAGAGAGGAGGATTCTGAAAGGCATAGATGATCAGGGAGTTTATTCCAAGGATGGAGGATGCCAAGAAGGAGCATTGACTTTGAGCAACATCTAGTAATCCATTTTACTTAAAATAGGTAAAAAGAAGTAGGTCAAAACCAGATAAAAGAGAACCAGAATGGAGGGACTAGAGTTAGAGAAAGATCAATTTAGTTTTGAACTTGTTATCTTTGAGCACCCAGAGGAATAGCCAGCTGGAATTGTAGGGCTGGAATTCAAGAGGTATTAGAAAGGCATTTGTAGATTTGGGAGCTATCTGCCAAGTGTAATAATTGAACCATAGATGTGGGCAAGATTTCCAAGCAAGAGATTATAGAGAAAGGAGAAAAAGCCTGGGAAAAATAGAGCCTGGGATATACCCTCACTTAAGGGGCCAGCTAATGATGGCAGATCATCGCTAAAAACTAAGATAGAGAGAAAGAGAACCATGAGAGAGCAGAATCATGTAAACTAAGGAATGAAAGAGTGTTACAAGAAGGAAGTGTTATAGTTACATTACATGCTGCAGAAAGAGATGGATAGATGAGGAATGAGAAAAGCCCTATTTAATTTATAATGAGATTCAGCTGAATAATATGGAGGATCTGGGATAGGAATGCCAGACCAAAGGATTTCAAAGACGAATGAGTATTAAAGAAGTTTCCAATGTAGGTTGCACCATTGGGAGTTTGGCAACGAGAGTGGGGAGTGTTCTGGCCAGGCTAATTGCCTGAGTGGATGATGGGGTCTAGGGAAGGTGGTTTATAGTAGGTAAGATGGGAGAGTATGTTTCCAGGTAAGCAGTGAATAATTAGCCAACAGAGACCGATGGGGCAAACTCCCCAAATTGGTGATCTCTGTGAATGGACTACAGGGGAGTAGAGAATGGATGAGAATCAAGAGAAGTTTTGTCATGTGAAGGGGGAGATGAAGGCACCTCACTCTCAGGAGAGTTCATCTGAGAGAGAGGAGTTTAAGTTAAATGAGGGACTTGAGAAGAAAGGGTGTAAGGTAGAGATAAGATCTTAGTTAAATTTGTCATGGGGCTGATTTATAAGATTTTGTGGCTTTCTCCAGCAGCAATCAATGTCTCTAGAATAACAGGATATAAGGTGGTTGGTAGAAGTGACTCGGTTGAATAAGGAACAAGAGGATCTGGGTTGGGGGTGGTCAGGGATTTAAGGCCTTGCTGAACTTTACACATACAGCATGATATAGTACACAGAATGCTGGATGTAGAGTCAGGAAAATTTATTTTCACCCTGTATGAATAACTTAATTTCTGAGTTGCAGTATGCTGAGATGATGATAAGGAGGATCATCCTCCTCATCACCAATTGCATAACTCTGAGATTAAAAATATCAAAGGAAGGAAGGAAGACCAAAACACGTTAGTGGCCTTGGAAAATAGGGAAAGAATTGTTAATCACAGTGGAGAATTTAGGATGAGTAAGTGAGTAGGAGAAGAAAGCCAGAACCTCATGATCAGAGTGGTGGATCTGAGTTTAAGATCTTTGTGGTAGAGAATTTTTGAATGACATAATGTGTAGTATTGGTATTTGAGTGCATGTGGAGATCATGGAAGTTAAGAGGATTTCTAAACTCAAGCCCACGTGTGAATGTTGAATGAGAATATTGAAGATAATGAAGGTAAATGCAGGATTTGAGTGGAGACGAAATCTGTGAACTAAAGTCACTTAGGAAGAAGAGTGAGTAATATAGAAGTTGATAGAGCACTGTCCTAGGGATTCAGACATATATCTGTAGGTGATTGATCAGTCTAGTGGTATTAACATTGGAGGAATAATTTTGGAGTAACTGCCAGAGGGGGTGGACATGACAATGCGCTGAGTATGCATGGGCTTCTTTGTGGAATGGGTTGGCAAAAGATGACTTTTTTTTTCCCCCCAGGAAAAAGTCAGATTTCCCCAAGTGAGTATTAGAAGTTGAAAGGAATATGAGAGGAAGAAATCTAAGATTATGGAAATTTTATGAATCGAAGTACATGTTGATCATGGAAGGGGAGGCTGGGCACTAGAGACAGATATGAGAGTGTGGGTGGAGGTTAGAAATTTTGCAGGGTCTTCACCTGTGTAAGTAGCCATTCTGAAACAGGAATTAGAAGAGCAGAAGGTTAAAACTTGTTAGCTATAAGCTCAGGACAATATCAAGTAGGGAGATGCCTGTAGATGAAATGGATCCCAAGGTTCTAAGTAGAATATTGATGTGAAGGGGCTTGTCCAAGATAAGCTGTCCAGGCACAGGGGGAGGATCCAAGTCCATTTATGTGAAATTATATGTAATAAAGTTTAGCTATTGGAACACCAGGCACAAAAAGACATTTTTACTTAACAACTATCACGTGCCTTTTATATATCCCTAAAATAAATATGTGCTCAAGATACAAAGAAGAAAAAACATTTTTACCTTAGAACAGAAAGCCATGAGCTCAACTGAGGCTGCCTATTGCATCTCTCATTGTACAGGAGCTTGTGAACTGGATGCAGTCAGGGTTGGGAGCGAGCTTGGAGAGCACCTATCCACCCCTTAAACTTTGCAAAGGAAAACTTAGAGCCAAAGAGTTTGTGTCTTTCTTATAGTCTTCTTCTTTCTCTTCCTCTTCCTTTCTTTGTTCTTCCTTCTCTTCTTCCTCTTCCTCCTCCTCTTCCCTACTGACAATTATGTGTGAGGTTCTTTGTTAATGCTTTGCAGATTTTTGTGTGATTCTTATAATACTCTGACAGGGAAAGGCTATTGTCATACCCAGAATCTGAGGCAAACAGAAGTGAAATGATTTGCTCATACAGGTAAATGAGGCAGAATCTATATTTGAACTCAGGTCCTTTGAGTCCAGATAATTTTTATTTTTTTTTTTTATTTTTTATTTTTATTTTTTTTATTTTTTATTTTTTTTTTTTACTTTTAAAAATTTGTTTTATTTGGAAAAACAGAAAAGGAATGCAAAATAAAATAAAACATTGTCATGTACCCAGCAGAACATCAGGGAGGATTCAAAATACATAAAAACAAATTATTGCTCTTTGGTTCTCTGCTGTACACATTATTTACTTTATTCTTTTTTCCCCCCTTCATTCCCTCCCACCCCAAGCAAGCTGCAATTAAGAAAAGATATGTATACATATATAGATGGATACTTAAACACACACACACACACACACACACACACACACACACACACCATATACACACATATATCTTTCCTATCCCTGCCAACTCTTTGCTTAAATTCTGCTCCATAACTTGCCTTGCTATTACTTGACCTCCCCCCACCCATGGATCGTTCCCTTAGAGTTTCCCCATCTGCTCATTCCTTGCCCTTATTTCTTTGTGTATTTTATTTTTTTTTTATTTTTTTTTCTATTTTTTTTTAATAATTTTTATTTTATTTGCATAACATATGTGTGGGTAATTCTTCAACGATAACCCTTACATAGCTTTCCGTTACAAATTTTTCCCCCCAACTCCCCACCCCTCCCCTAGATGGCAGGATATCCACTACATGTTAATTATGTTAAAATATTGGCAAATCGAATATATGTATACATATTTCCAAACTTATCATTGGTGTGCAAGAAAAATCTTATCTACACAAACGATATATCAGATAAAGGAAATACAATGTAAGCAAACATCAATCAAGGAGTATGAGAATGTTATGTTGTGGTCCTCATTTCGCATCCCTCTCTCTGGGTGTATATGGCTTTCTTCAGTGAACAACTGGAAGTGGTTTGAAACATTTCATTGTTGAAGGGAGCCATGTCCATCAGAATTGATCGTCATATAGTACTGTTGTTGCCGTGTATAATGATCTCCTGGTTCTGCTCATTTCACTCAGCATCAGTTCATGTAAGTCTCTCCAGGCCTCTCTGAAATCATCTTGCTGGTCATTTCTTACAGAACAATAATATTCCATAACATTCATATACCATAATTTATTTAGCCATTCTCCAATTGAAGGGCATCTATTCAATTTCCAGTTTCTAGCCACTACAAAAAGGGCTGCCACAAACATTCTTGCACATGTGGGACCTTTTCCTTCCTTTATGATTTCTTTGGGATATAAGCCCAATAGAAATGCTGCTGGGTCAAAGGGTATGTACAGTTTGATAACTTTTTGAGCATAGCTCCAAATTGTTCTCCAGAATGGCTGTATCCGTTCACAGCTCCACCAACAATGCATCAGTGTCCCAGCCCTCCCACAACCCCTCCAACATTCATCATTAACTTTTCCTGTCATTTTAGCCAATCTGACAGGTGTGAAGTGGTATCTCAGGGTTGTCTTGATTGGCATTTCTCTGATCAATAGTGATTTGGAGCACCTTTTCATATGACTATAAATAGTTTTAATTTCATCCTCTGAAAATTGTCTGTTCATATCCTTTGACCATTTATTGATTGGAGAATGGCTTGAATTTTTATAAATATGAGACAATTCTCTATATATTTTAGAGATGAGACCTTTATCAGAACCCTTAAATGTAAAGATGATTTCCCAGTTTATTGCTTCCCTCCTAATCTTGTCTGCATTGATTTTGTTTGTACAAAAACTTTTTAATTTAATATAGTCAAAGTTATCTATCTGGTTTTCAATTAAAAGTTCCAGTTCTTCTTTGGACATAAATTTATTCCATCTCCACAGGTCTGAGAGGTAAACTATATTATGTTCCTCTAACTTGTTTACAAAATCACTCTTTATATCCAGATCATGAACCCATTTAGATCTTATCTTGGTATGTGGTGTTAGATGTGGGTCAAGCCCTAATTTCTTCCACACTAGTTTCCAGTTTTCCCAGCAGTTTTTGTCAAATAGTGAATACTTATCCCAAAAGCTGGGGTCTTTGGGTTTATCAAAAACCAAATTGCTATAGTTATTGCCTAGTTTGTATTGTGATTCTATCCTATTCCACTGATCGACTACCCTATTTCTTAGCCAGTACCAAATGGTTTTGATGACCGCTGCTTTATAATATAGTTTTAGATCGAGTCCAGATAATTTTTAAAAAAATATTACACAATACAGTCTTCTATGCCTTTATTTATATTAAATTTTATATCTGACCAATTAAAAACTTTAGAAAAATGCAGACATTTATGAAATAATATAATAAAAAAAACGGGGGGGGGGCGAAGCCAAGATGGTGAACTACAGACAGCGTTCTCTGTCTGCTCCTGAGTTCCCTCAGACCCAGACAAATTGAGCCCTGAACTGGTTTTGGAGTGAGGGCTCCACCAAACACTTGGATTACAACGCACTTCTATCAACAATCTACTTTGAAAAAACTCCGGAGGTTAGTCTCAGGGGAATGCTGAAGTTGGGCTGCAACAGAGGCGGATTTTAGGCACCCAGGAAGCCCCTGGGAGACGCCTGGGCCACTTTGCTCTGCTTGCTGGCAGGTGCTTTGTCAGATCTGCCTTTGGTAAAGGGTGGATTGAGAGCATCTGAAAACGTGGTCCTAGTGCAGATCTAGCCCGACCAGCCTCAGACTGGAAGTCAACTTGGCAAACTGCCCCAGGGCAAATTGAAACTGGCATATTCCCTGCTGGTGACTGATACCTCAGCTCAAAATCATGAGTAAGAAGCAGAAGAGAGCTCTCACCATAGACAGCTTCTACGGAGAGAAAGTAGAGCAGTCCCCAGATCCTGAGATTCTGAAAACAATCCCAGATGAAGCCACAAAGGCGGACTTAAGCTGGTCTCCCTTTCAGAAGGCTTACCTGGAAGATTGCATAAAGAATCTCAAAAGAGAGCTAGAAGAATGGGGAAATAAATTGAGATCAGGGCAACAGAGATATGGTGAATTGGAAAAAGACAACAATTCACTGAAAAACAAAATTGGTGAATTGGAAAAAGACAACAATTCACTGAAAAATAAAATTGGCAAAATGGAAAAAGAATGCATGGAATCAAGAAATTCAATTGGCCAGCTACAAAAGGAGCTAAAAAAGATAACTGAAGGAAATAATACTTTAAAAATTAAAATTGAACAAATAGAAGTAAATGACTCTATAAGACTTCAAGAATCAGTCAAACAAAAACAAAAAAATGAAAAAAAATAGAAGAAAATATGAAATATCTCCTAGGAAAAACAACTGACTTGGAAAACAGATCCAGGAGAGACAATCTTAAGGATTATCGGACTCCCTGAAAGCCACGATGAAAAAAAGAACCTTGATGCTATCTTCCAGGAAATCATGAAAGAGAATTAATTGCCCTGATGTTTTAGAATCAGAGGGCAAAATTGGCATTGAAAGAATTCACCGATCACCTCCTGAAAGAGAGCCCAAAATTAAAACCCCAAGGAATATTGTGGCCAAATTTCAGGACTATTGCACCGAAAGGATATTGCAAGCAGCTAGAAAGAAACAGTTCAAATATAATAAAAAAAACTAGAAATCATGCATATACATTGACTACAACTCTGTAAGGTTTTTGCTTTGTCTTCTCTTGTTTTTTGTTTTGTTTTGATAACTTTGTTTCCCAAATTAGTTCCTGTGGTTTTGCTATTAAGAGCCCATCTCAGAAGATTCCAATAGATCAATCCTATTAAAATAGTGGAACTTTTATCATGGCATATTTCAGCTCAGAGAAGTGAAGACCCAAAGCCTAAATGAGACACGAGGGACTGGGAGCCTTAAGGTGGGGGCCATGTGCAGAATGCTATAACTAGGGTAGTTGCCATAGTCTTGGGAACTGTTTTCTCCATAATAGGAGGAAGTGTTAGGGGGACTGTGGCCTACCAGAGAGGCTGTTTTCAAACTTGGCACACCCAACTTACCAGTGCTTGGTTACTCATAGTTAATGTGTGTCCCCCCCCCCTTTTTTTTTTTCTAATGACACCCTGTCTATAAAATTATTCTTACTGCTTGTTGAGTTTATTTTAATTGCAGATTCTTAAATAGTTTTGACATCTATTATCCATATTGCTAAATTGAATGGTATTAGTAGAAACCAGAGTGAATTCATTATTCTGATTAGCCATAAAATAGACAGATCCCTATAATGACCTTGATGAGGCCTGTTCATCTCATTAAGTAAGGTCTCTATTTTCTTGCTTCCTACATGACTACTACACAATAAATATTGAATTGATTTCAACTTGGAAGATTCAGAATTTTATTTCAGTGCATGTTTTTGTTCCATGATAATTTTGAAGGACTCAACCCTTTTGTTCTTGTTTGGTACAATACTGAGTTGCAAAGAGATATATCTTATACTCAATTTTTGATTCAGATTATCATTCTGAAATAAAAAATACCCTCAGAAAGTTTTAACCTTCAGAGACAGGGTTATGTTGTGTTATGTTGCCTTACCTTTTATCTTTTCATTCCTAGCACAATGCTTAGCAATTAATAGACACTCTAAATACCTACTGGTTGATATGAAATAGAATTTTTTTCCTTATGAGATATTCATTGAACAAAATGGACCTATTAAATATGTTTTACTTGATAAAATTTTTGCTTCTTATACCTATGAGTTGGTATGCATTCAACAGGGACAAATGTAAAATCTTATATTTGGGTGAAAAAAGCTCAATTTCTGAAGTATTAGATGGGAGAGGGATAATTAGACAATAGTTCTGAAAAAGATCTAGTTGTGTTGTAGAGGACTGAAAATTTATTTTGATATGGCAGCCAAAAAAGCTAATATAGTTCTCAGCTACTGCATTAAACTTTTTAGCAAGGTGATTGTCTTTATCAGGTCGCATATGGAGAATTCTGTTCAGTTCTGGGAAGCGCAGAGAATGTCCAGAGGAGGGCATCCAGCTTAGTGAAGAGCCTTGAGCCAGCATCATGTGAAGGTCAGCCAAGGGAACTAGGGATGCTTAGCTTGAAGAAGACTCATGAAGGACCTGTCTGTCTGTCCTTGGTTTATTGAAGGATTGTCATGAAGAAGATGGATCAGCCCTGCTCTGTTTGTGACTGCTGGGCCAAGCTAGGAGAAGGTACCAGGCTTAATGGCTGCTTGCCTGAAAGTGGAATGAGCGGCCCTGAAGAGGCTGCATGGCTGCTTGGTGGGAGTGGTGGAGTGCCTGGCCTCTGTGGGCCTTCCTGACTCCAATTCTGGGCTTCTGTGGTTCTGTGATCTTTCTCACTAGACCCTTTACTTCAAGGTTTCTAAATGTTTCTTTCTAAAACGGACTTCCTTAGCAGTCTGTTAAAGTCTATGGACTCTTCAGAATAATGGCTATTTTCTACTTCTGTAATTAAGAAATGTTAATTTTCAGTCAAAGTTTATTGAAAGTAAAGATGGAATTTTCTCCTCATTCTAGTTCATGACCCTTCAGCATGCCATATATATGGGCTTTTTAGGGTGTGTGAACTGTAGTTTAAGATCTTGTGGTGTAGTGAAACTTTGGATCTTGTTTCCTTTTCCATAAAATTAGAATTTAGATTAGATAATTTTTAAAGGCCCTTTCAGCTCTAAGTCACCTAGATGATATGATGGATAGAATGTTAGATTTGGAGTCAGGCGAACCTGAGTTCCAATCTGGCCTCTGGCCTTTTCTAGTTGTGTACCTCATCGCAAATCATATAACCTCTTTTTCTCTCAATTTCCTCATCTGTGAAAGGGGAATAATCATAGCATCTATCTTCTGAGGCTGTTGTGAGAATCAAATAAGGTAATATTTATAAGAATTCTTCAAACCTTAAAACATTACATAAATGCTAGCTAATAATAATTATTATAATAAAAATAAGTGCTGATAAAAATCTTATATTATGACAAATAAATTGAGTCTTGCCCAATGTCACATAACTATTAAGTGTGGCAGAACCAACTTAATGCCTTTTTCAAATAATGCCTTCCAAAAAGTAAACTTTTTTCTTTCACTACATTGAGACTACTTATCCTTAAACCAAACTGTAGATCACATATTCTGTGCCGTGCCTTGATTGAGCTCTTTTGAATGAGCTATTGAGTATATTTCTGTATTTATTTGATATTTCTAATATTGAGAAATACTTAATGTGTTTTCAGTCTGAGGGAAGAGCCCATGCCAGTGCTGGGGATGCCATCTATGAAGTAGTTACTCTCCAGAGAGCGTCTGAGAAGGAAGAACCAGTCACTCCAACCAGTGCTGGGGGTCCAATGTCATCACAGGAGGATGAGCCAGAAGAAGGTAAGGATGAAAGGATTCTATTAGAACAGCACATGCACGGCGAGGAAATTGATTCGTCATCTTTTTTCCCAGGAGTTATCCTAGGCTGGGATCCATTTCATGTCCTTGGAAGCAGGAGCAAATCATTTCACTTCTCAGTTGCTCAGTACTTCAGGTCAGACTTGGCAGGTGTTTGGATATTTGTCAGTATCATTTCACTGTTTTTGTTGCTTGTTATACTTCACTGAAAAAAGTAATTGAAGTGACAGATAAAGTTCAGTATGAACAATTCTCTGAAGTGTTTTTAGAAGTGACATCTGCATATCTTCACGTTTGCTATTATCTAATTTTGATTTTCCTTGGTACTGATTTCAAAATCTTCACAGCAGCATCACTGGCCACTGCCCATTTACAGTCTTGGTTATCTGTCTCATTGAAGACACATGTCAACAATTTTGGAGGAATGCCAGTGTAGTCTTCTTTTCCTCACAGCCTTTGGTATGGTACCCTGTACTCTTTGAAGTATACTGGATTATAATAATATCATTGAATCATCTTTTTTAAGTCAATATTTTCTTCATTTTAAAATTTTCTTTCCTGACCTTATATATGGTCATGACTGAATAAAACATTTTAGGATTCTTGTGGCATTTTTTTTTCTTGGTGAAACTGCTGCTTTCTTTAGCTCTCTTTTATTTTTGTTTTTTTTTTAAATTTATTTTATTTGAAAAAAAATTGAGTAAGAAAAAAAAGAAAAACAAAAGAAATACAAAACAACATAAAGCAGAACAAAAGAGAACATTGTCATGTGCCCAGGAGAACATCAGGGAAGATTCAAAAT
Source organism: Myrmecobius fasciatus (assembly GCA_023553655.1). Taxonomy (NCBI): domain Eukaryota; kingdom Metazoa; phylum Chordata; class Mammalia; order Dasyuromorphia; family Myrmecobiidae; genus Myrmecobius; species Myrmecobius fasciatus. The sequence goes on from JAJPUD010004463.1 coordinate 125,978, forward strand.
ATATAACAACAAATTACCAGATCAAAAAACTATATATAAGTAGAAGAAGTTATATTCATTATTTTGTCAATTTTTTCTTTACTTCTTTGTAAATTTTTCTTTGGTTCTCTGCTGTGCATCTTATTTACTTTATTCTTTGCTCTCCTCACTCTCCCAATTAACTCCCAAGCAAACTACAATTAAGAAAAGATATATTTATGTATACATATGTAGATATATACATATAAACACATACACACTTACACTTATATGCATCCCATATACACACTCATGTTTTTCCTATCCCTGCTGCCTCTTTAATTAAATTGTGTTCCATAACTTGCCTTGCTATTACTTAACCTCCCCCCACCTAAGAATCCCTCCCTTGTCTTCTTTCCTCACCCCTTTCTTCTCTATCTGCCTATCTCTGCCCCCTTATTTCTTTATAGATTTTGGAGGGTGCTGTAGTGTTGCCTATTGAACCTATTCCCAATATGAATAGGTTTTCAGAACTATGAGCCCTCCTTCCCCCTCTAATGCCTCTGTCTATTCTTTCTCTGCACCTCATTTGTATAACATGATTACTATTTTTACCTTAACTCTGCTAATCTTTCTTTTGAGCTACCTTATTGCTGATTTGAATCTTAAACATACATTTTCCATGTAAAAAAACAATCATTTTGTCCATTTTTAAAACAATTTGTCCATATTGAGTTCCTTAAAATTGATCTTTGATATTGACTTTTATATGTTAAATTTTCTGTTAAATTCAGGTTTGGTTGATAGAAAATCCTGAAAATCTTTAGCTTCGTTGAATATTAATTTTTTTGTCATTCAAAGTTTTAGATAATTTAGCTAGATAGGATATTTTTGGCCACAAACCTAGTTCTTTTGATTGTTGGTAGAGGTGATTCCAGGATCTGGGGTCTTTTATTGTAGCTGCAGATAAATTTTGTATCATGCTAATTGTAGCTCCATTGTATTTGTAATTTTCCACAAAGGATCTCTTTGAAGTGGTAATTGGTGATTTTTTTTTTTTCTATTTCTACTTTCTCCTTATGTTCTGTCACTCCAGGACAATTTTCTTGGATTAGTTCCTGCATTATTGTGTCAAGGTTTTGTTTTTGGTCACAAGTTTCTGGCAGTCCAATTAATTATTCTTATATTTTCTCTTCTTGATCTGTTCTCCAGATCTGTTGTATTTTGTTTTGTTTTGTTTTTTTATAAGATGTTTCACATTCTGTTCTAGTTTCTCATTCTTTATAATGTTTTGTTACTTCTTGGGCTCTCAGCTTCACTGACTTTTCTTTGAGCAGTTCTAATTTTCAAAGAATTATTTTCATCTTTGAGAATCTGTACCTCCTTTTTTAGTTAGTTAACTCTTTTTTTTCATAATCTTGTTTTTCTTGGATGGTTTTTGTTTTTATGTTTATTTCTTAGTTTTTCCTTAGTGTTTCTCATTTGATTTTTAAATTCTTTTTCGAGTTCTTCTATAAATTCTGTGTGGGTGGGGAGCCATTTTCACAGTACTCTTTGGGGTAAAAGTTTTTTGTTTTGTTTTTTTTATACTGAAAGTGTCTCTGAAGATGAACCCTGGTCTTCCCTGTTCCTATAATGTGTTTCAATGGTAGGGTTTTTTCATCTTTGCCAGTTCATTTTTTTTTTTTTTTTTTTAATAAATGAGAGGTATTAGTGTAAGCTCATTGTGGGGTGGGTAGATCCCTTCAGTTTCCCTTCAGCTCTCCTTTCTGACCAGGATCCCCAAACCAAGAGCTCCCCCATCTTCTAAGTGCCCACAGGCAGCAGCGTCCCTACTCTGCTGCTACTGCAGTCACCAGGGGATGGTTCTTTCTTACCCAGGGCCCTGGCTCAGCAGCCCAGCTTAGTTGGACATTCTTGATCCTCTGAGGTTCGCTTCAGATTCCTGTTTGTTCCTGCTGAGACTTGGGCCACACCCAGCTAGCCTGAGGGGTTCCCACTAGATGTATCTGCTGAGCTAGTGCAAAGGTGTTTGTACTTCTGGTAGGTTAATCCCCAGATCTTTCTTCAGTTCTTCTCTGATTGTATCTGGAGGACTCCTGTTCTACCCCAAGTCTTCTTTAATTTTCATCAGTCTTATGTTTGCCCTGAGGCACAAATTTGTTCTATTTGTGGGAGTAATCTGGAGAGTTTGAAATTTACCAACCTACTCCACCATCTTCCCAGAATCATCCTTCCCCCTTCTTTTTAACCAGAACCTCTGTATAAATCTTTGTTAACTACAAATTTGCTGTAATTGGCACTAATTCTGTGTTCTTTCATTTTGAGTCATTTATATTTTCAATATATAACTTTGGTGCTATGGAAAATTTGAATTTGATTGGAAAGCAAGGCAATGAAAAATCCTACCATGGTGTGTGTGTGTGTCTGTGTGTGTATTATACAGATACTTGTTATGTGTCTGAAAAAATATATGCACACACAAATATCTATTTATAAATTATACATATCAACAATAGAAGTATCAGTCAGTAAGCAATTATTATGTTTTCACTACATACCAGAAACATTGCTGAGCATTAGAGATACAAAGGAAGGCAAAAAAGCGAAATCAACTTGCACTGAGCTCACAGCCTGTCTTAAATACCTTGTTTGAGGCCTTTGTCACATTATCTAAACTTTGCTTATTAGCTTTCTCCCTTCTCACTCCTCTTCCTTTCCTTCTCTCTCCCATTCCCTTCTCTTTGTGTCCTTTTTTCTCCTTTCCCTTCTATTTCTCTTTCTTTTCATTGGTAGAAAACAACTACTTATATTTTCAATCAGCTTATTACAAAATATGAATATTAACCCGTTGGCGTGATTCTGAATAATATTAAAACAATTCAGTATTGCCAACTAAAGCATTTTGAAAGTAAAAAAAAGAATAGCAACTAACACAAAAGTTTTAGTACTTTTAAAAATAATTCAAAATATTTCCTCTGGCATTTCCCCTCTTTATTTCTTGACTTTGAATTTCATGGAAATTACAGTTTAAAAATCTTTGATCTACTAATTATTTGAGGGCCAGATTATCTATGCCTTTAGCTGTTTAGTCTTTATATTATTTGGCTTTTGGCCATTTCAGTACTTGTTCATCTCTTCTGGGATTGAAGAAGAGAGGAAACTTGATTGTCTTTTATTTCTTTTAACTAGCAAAAGATTTTGTGGAGAGGTTATCATTCTATCTTTTACTCTTTTTTCTTTTATGGAAACATACATTTTATCAGGAGGATATAAATTATCATCATCAAAGATAGCCATCATCAATAGGGTTATCTATTAAACATATTTGAGCCACAAGAAATTTCCTTTTTGAGTTATGGAGGAAGACTTCATTACCAATCAAAGAATAGAGAAGATCAAAGTAGATAAAATGGATAATTTTGATTATATAAAATTAAAAAAAATTTCCATAGATTAACTCAGTACAACTAAAATTAGAAGAATAAGAGTTAACTGCATTAAAAAAATCTGTCACAAATTACTGTGATAAAAGTCTCATTTTTCAAGATTAGTATCTAATGCCTGAAGATGAACAGAAATAACGATGATGAATGTTGCTCATATTTATTTAGTACCTTAAGGTTCTTAGTGTGCTTTATATGTTTTCTCTTTTTTTATTCTTTCAAAGTCCCACGGCATCGGATTTACTGATTATCCTCAAATTGTTGGGATCGCTAGGGGGCGCAATAGTGCTTAGGGTGCTGGGTCTGGGATCCGCAAGACTCATCTTCATGAATTCAAATGCAGCTTCACTAACTGTATGGCCCTGGACAAATCACTTAACCCTGCCTGCCTCAGTTTCCTCATCTGTAAAAGAAGCTAGAGAAGGAAATGACAAACCACCCAAAGGAAACTTTGCAAAGAAAATCCCAAATGAAGTCACAGAGAGTCAGACATGACTGAACAACAGTAGAACCTCATTTTATTAATGAAAAAACTCAACCCTCCCCCCCCAAAAAAAAATTCTGGCAGAATGTCTTAGGTAAGATTGAAACCTATTATCTTTCAAATCCAGTACTTTATTCACTGTGCTATATTGTCTCTTAAAAACCATTTTCTGGAAGTATACCATTTCTTTAAGCTGATGTTTATTTCAAGCTGATTATAACAGACTGAAGATTGTTTTGTATACATTTTGAAAGGGCCATTCAGCCACCAGAGTAATTACTGTGGCATGAGTCAGGGAGAGAAGAAATTTACTTTCTTAAATATTTGTTGCCTGGAAAATGATCTTAATGGAGTTGTGTAGAAATTGCTATTGATGGCTGAATAAATTATAGTATATGAATGTCATGGAATATTGTTGTTCTGTGAGAAACGACCAGCAGGATGATTTCAGAGAGGCCTGGAGAGACTTACATGGACTGATACTGAGTGAAATGAGCAGAACCAGGAGATCATCATGCACAGCAACAACAAGACTATATGATGATCAATTCTGATGGACATGGCTCTCTTCAACAATGAAATGTTTCAAACCAGTTCCAATTATTCAGTGAAGAAAGCCATATACACCCAGAGAGAGGGGTGTGAAATGTGGGCCACAACATAACATTTCCATGATCTCTATCGATGTTTGCTTGCATTGGGTTTCCTTTCTCAGATATTTTTTGTTCATGTAGATATGATTGTTCTAGCACAGCAAGATAAGTATGGAAATATGTATGCAAATACTGGACTTGTCAAGTATTTTAACATAATTAACATGTAGTGGACTTCCTGCCATCTAGGAGAGGGGTGGGGACTAGGGGGGAAATTTTGTAACGGAAAGCTTTGTAAGGATCAGTGTTGAGGAACTACCCATACATATGTTATGCAAATAAAAAGCTTTAATATATATATATATATACATATATATATATCTCATTAAAAAAAAGAAATTGCTATTGAGTTTCATCTTTGTTAGCGTAGACTTTTAAATAGCAAGCTGATTACTGTACGATCCAGATAACAACAATAACAGTATTGATAATTCCATTTTTTATAGTATTTGTTATATGTCAGGCCTATGCTAAGTGTTTTAAATATTTAAATATTTTAAATAATATTTGATCATCACAATCACTTTTGGAGGGAGGTGCTGTTGTTATGATCTTTTTACTGTTGAGGAAACTGAATCAGAAATGCAGTAGATTGCCTATAGTTACACAGTTAGTAAATGTTTACCTTGTTCCTTTTCTCTTTAATTGCCAAAATAGTTGTGTGCTGGGACATTTATTGAAAATTAAATTTTTTTTGAGGGCAAAGGAAAAGGGACTTTTGGGGCAAGGAAGAAATTTTAGGTGTTGAAAACTGTTACTCACATAATTTTGCATGCTGTGGTTCCAGGGCCTTGTGGCTTTTGATCTGTTTTAGACTAGAGCTGAGACCTTTCTATTTTCTTTTCAAGAATTCTTTTGTTTCTTTGGAATTAATAATAGTGTGACTGGTATGTAAATACATTTTCACAAGGTAGATGGTGAAAAATTGATTTCCTGCCACATCAAGTTCTAGAACCTTTGTGATTTGTAAAGCTAGTTCTGTAAGTAATTGATTTTTGAAAACCTGCTTTTCTGCTGTGCTTCATCCTGCATAAAAAAAATTTGCTAGTGATTATTGGTTTAATTATGGACGCAAACCTATCATTGTTTTTTCCAGATCTCTTTTTCTAAGGCCAGCTCTCTAGCCCTGTAGTGCTTGCTGCCCTCTCTGACTCTTCAGTTGAGGAGTTGGCTTCTCTGCTTTTATTTTCCTTCTCCTTCTCTCTGGTCCTCCCTGTTGGCTTTGTTTTCAGAAGCAAGCTGTAGTTTGATTTTCTGGGCTATCTCTGTGGAAGGAGATGTAATTACAACAGGGCATAGTTGGGCCCTGGTCTCTATACAAGACTAGTGAGATTATAATCAGACTGTACACATGACATTGCTGCTATCCACCAGACTAGTTCTGTGTCAAAAAGACCAAAATCCCATTCCTGACTGGTATTCATCACAGCCTCCTAATCCAGGGAATGGATAGTTATAGACTAGGAGGTCTGAAATCAGGTCTTGGGGAGATGGGATTCTCGGATCATAGGTTCAGAGTATAGGATCTTTATAGCGGGTCATGTATAGGGTGAACTTGAGAGAGAGACACATCCCAGAAGCAAGGAGAATGAATTTAGGCAACATGAGTTGCCTTTGATTCAATATCCAACCAGTATTTGCATGACTGTTATGTGAAAACCACAGTGCTGCCTTTGCATTGGGATTGCAAAACTAAAAGATGGCAACCCATGATGATTAGGAGTTTAATTTATGGCCTTAAAAATTTGAGAAAACTCCATTCTGAGTAAATCTTCATCAGATCCATTTCAAAAAGCAAAAAGAAGTCAGAGGTTAGATAACTTGGACATAGTCACACTATTGATTGGACAAGCCTTAATACTAACATAAAGGAAAAATTATTTGTGTGCCTATAGTTGCCTTTCCTAATTCCCTTTTCTGCTCCCTTCTCTTCTGTTTTACCTCTGTTTCCCTAAAAGAAAATTTTGTATTAACTTTAGTCTTTGGAGGATATCAAGGAAAAGCAAAGATAACTTAAATTTCTATAATTCATCGCAAAATGCTGAAAACAAGAATTTCTCATTCCGTGAGTGCATGTAATCAGTAAGAACAAGTAATTCAAGATGTCTTTTTTTTTTTTCTGCAAATTTTTCTTCCGTTCTGAACAACAGATTTTGATTCTGTCACTACTCAAAATGTCAGCTTGTCTTTTGAAAGTCTCTTAGCCATCACCTATATGAAAGGTACAAAAATCACAGAGAAGTGCTTAGGAGTTTCTTTTCTTTTATAGATCAGGCTTTCATACATTTTCAATACATTTTATTATTAGTTCTGTAATTGATGTTTCTGTCAACTCAAACATCAAAAGTTAGAGTTGTAGGTGGCATATAAATGTTTCCCTGCTGTGGGGGGAATCACAGCATTCTTTTATTTAATTATTTTTAACAATTTGCCTGTCAAAGCAAAAGTGGAAGTTCAAGTCATTCTAAATTGTCTTGCCTTGGTAACAGGCTCTCTTTAATTCAGCCTGTAATTTGCCTAAAAAGGGATCAAGATTTAAGATGACTGAATGATCAGTTTTCTAGGAGAGGTTTAAAATGAAATGAATGAGGCTTTCTGTGTGCAGATTTCAAATGGATATTGCAGAAGGTCCAAATTTGGCATAAAATTGAGGACCATCAGAATAAACACATGGGAATTATATATGTATTTCAAATATCCTGAAATGTTTCTGCCATTGAAAATGTATTGTTCTTTGTGTAGCTTAAATAAATTTCATGCAGTGATTTTCTGACTTTGATCTTATATATCTTATATATCTATCTGGTCATTTGGAACATATGTGGCAAGAGTAGCCTTTTCACTTGAATAACTCTAGATGTAGGTGCCAGATGGTAGATATGTTGTCATTGAAGACAGATGGCTTGGTTTTTGATGAAGTCCAAATTGATAAATTGTTAGATAGCTGAAACTCAGCTCTTCTCCCTCCCCCCAACTGATTTTTACTATTGTTCATTCATTTCAGTTTATGTCTGATTCTTTGTGGCCCTATTTGGGGTTTTCTTGGCAAATATACTGAAGTGCTTTGCTATTTACTTCTCCAGTCTATTTTACAAGTGAGGAAACTGAGGTACACAGGATCGAGTGACTTGCCCAAAGTCACACACCTAATCTCTGAGGCTAGATTTGAACTCAAGAAGAGGAAACTTCTGGACTCTAGATCCATTGCTTATCCACTGTGCTACATAACTGCCCATAATTGATTTAATTTGGAATTAATCAGATTGATCATCTTTAGGATCTTTAGAAATAAAATCTTTAGGAATAAAACAAAATAAATCAAATAGGCTTTATTAGCCCATTACTTCTCCTCTCATTTAATTGTATAGCTAAAACATCAATTCCAAGCCAAATTATTTCATAGTCCATTTCCTAGAGCAACTTGGCACTCACAAATAACATTTTACTATAGCAAAAAGTTTACCAATGACAGTTTTCCATTTGCAAATAAAAAGGACACAGAGAAAACCTGTTAGGAAAAAAAAGGAGTCTGTCTTCAGAGTACCAGGTCTGTTATAAGGAATGGCTATAGGATATTTCTTCATCTAAAATATATCTTTTTGTCTTGACTAATTTCAAATGTTTATATAAATCTAGATAGTAAGTATGTGCTAAAATTTGTTGTGGTTGTATTACTTTTTAAAATTATCCATTTTAGCAAGTCAGAGCAAGGATTTCTAAAAAGATATTGAGGGACAGGTAAGAAAAATGGAAGGGGAGAAAATTTTTGCATCCCTCAAGAACAGGTGTACCATTTTAATCATCTGGTAGGGGAAAATGTTTTTGTTTAGTACTCTTTCAATGGAAGCATTCCTGTGTTGGAAAGATTTAATCCAGTACAGTTTGGCCTTGAAATTGGCCAACACAAAAGTATTTATTCCAACCCTCAGCTTGTACTTGTGTATGGAAACCTTCATCCAAAAACAATGCTAAGTATAGCAGAGAGGGGGTGAGATAAAAGAACCACAGATTTCTTTTTGTATAAGATTTCACTATTCTAATTTCACCTCCTATCTGTCCTGTCCTAGGGACTTGTTACTATATTGCAGTCTCCCTATATGACTTCTCCTTGAGATGATTATGCAAGGATTTAACTTGTAGATGTTTACTGAAGTTTCAAATAGCTTCATGTATCTTAAATTCTCTTTATAGATCAATGATAAAAAAAGAGTTCTCTCTCTTTTTCTTCCTCCCTCTCTGTCTCTCCATCTGTCCCTTCTCTTTCTCTCTCTCTGTTCTCCCCTTTTCTTTGGTTCAGAAAACAAATCTGATGTCCTATTCACTTGATGGCCCTTTAAATAGTTGATCATTTATCATGATACCAATTACATGTTAGCATTTTTTTGGATTGTACGGAAGTATGAAATAATATGTTTCTTAGTATAAAAAGCATATTTCAGACCATTTAAAAGTATAATAAGTTAATTTATCTTGTATTTTATTTTTGGGCACATGAGAATTATGTACAATATCAGTGTGGAAAAGAGAAATAAAGCTCTATGGCAAATTCACATAGTAAAATGCAGCAAATACCCAAATTGTTGGTGTCCAAAAATGTATGCCCCCTTATGTATCTTAAGTTCATTATCTCCCTGTTAGGGAGGGAGGGTAGCATACTTTATTGCCAATCCTCTGGAATTATGGTTGGTAGTCGATATATGTGGTCAGAAATTGTTTTCTTTTTATAATGTTATTATTGTGTAAATTATTCTCCCTGTACTGCTCTTGCTTAAATTCAAGCAAATTTTAGCAGGTTTCTGAGAAGCCATTCCTTTCATCACTTCTTATGGCACATCATTTCTTATATATGATCTTCTTATTTCATTCCTTTCATAAAACATAACTTGTTTAGCTATTCCACAGTTGATGAGCACTTTAATTAATGCTCCTTTGATACCACAAAATGAACTGCTACAAATACTTTTTGTATACTTGAGCCCTTCTCTTATATAAAGAAAAATCTCTTTTTAGGTCATTTGCTTGGTAGTTCAATCGTTGGATCAAAAGGTACGCACAATTTAGTGTCTTTTGGGGCCTAGTTTGAATTACTTACTTTTCATTATAGCTGGGCCAATTCACAGCTCCTGTAACAATGCATGTCTTTTCTGTTTTCCCATGGCCACTCCTAGATGAGTTTGGTGGGGGGGGGGAGAAGAGTTGAGGGGGGTTGTATTTGCTAATATGATGATACCTTACATTTGCTTTTTAAATAATTTAAAAAATTATTATTGATTTAGAACTTTTTTTTCATATTGCTGTTCATAGCTTGAATTACTTCCTTTGAAAATGGCCTATTCATATATTTTCATAATTTATCTCTTGGGGAATATTATTATTATAAATTTGAATAGGTTTCTTCATATGGCTTGGCAACGAGAAAAGCAACTTTGTTCAAAAATTTCTCCCAGGTATCTTTTTTTTCCCCTAAATATAACTACTTTGGTTTTATTTGTAGAAAACTTTTAAATTTTACACAATCAAAATGATCTATTTTGTTATCTAGAAAATTTTACGTTCCTTTATCTATTGATCTGAAAGGTAATTTCTCCCTTAATCCTTTATTTTGCTTATGACATCTACTGCAGTGTTTCATGTATTATTTGGAGCTTATTTTGGAATTTGTAAGATGTTGCTCTGTGCCTAATTTCAACCATATTACTTTTTTCCAGCTTTTTTTTTTTGGGGGGGGGTCAAATAGTGAGTCCTTTCCCTAAGAGGTGAGTTTATCAGATAATGAACTATTATGTTCAGTTGCTTCTTTATTTTGTGTATCTAATTTATTTCACTGCTTAACTGCTTTGTTTTTTTTTAATCAATGCTAAGTAATTTTTACCCTTAATGCTTTGTATCATATTTTGAGGTCTGGTACTGTTAGTTATACTGCTGGTTTTCCTTCCTTCCCATCATTTTTCATTATTTCTTTTGAGATTATAAAAATCTATCTCGAGAAATGAAAGGTTTTTAAAGTTTTTTCTCTCTTTATAAATTAATCCTTTGGTTGTTTGATTTGTGTGGCCCTAATAAGTACATTAATTTAGGTGGTATTTTAATTTTTATTATATTGTATAAACTAAAATGTGCAATTAATCCCTTGGTAATTTATTTCTATATATTCATAAAAAGTTTTCCTAATATTAAACCCATTCTGTATTTATTTCAGTATAAATTAAACCTGGTCACAATATATAATCTTAGCAATATATTGCTGTAGGCTCTCTACTAGCATTTTATTACATCAATATTCATTAGGGTTTTGGGGCTATACTTTTCTTTTTTGTTTTGTCTTTCCCTGATTTTAGGTATCGAGTATATTCATGTCTTTAGAAGGAATTTGGTAGGATACCTTTTTTCCCCCTTTTTTGGGTTAATAGTTTCTATGCTGTTAGAATTAATTGTTCTTTGAATGGCTGAAATATTTAAAATACTACGTAAAAATACTACTGCTAATATGAATTCTTTGTTGTCATCTTTGGGAGTTTATCTGTGGTTGATTCAATCCATATTTCTGAGATTGGATCATTAAAGTTTTTTTTTAATCTGTTAATTTGGATATTTTATATATATTCATAAATTATAATCCACTTTAGTTTTCAATTTTATTGGCATATAGTAAAAATAATTGCCAATATCTTCTTCTTTTCCTCTGAATTCTCCTTTTAAATTTTGATGCTGATCATTTGGTTTGCTTTTTTAAAAATTCAGATGAATGATCTACAATTACTAAGTATTGGAGGCTGGATTTGACTCAGAGCTTCTTGACTCCAGTCCCAGTCTTCTGCTTGTTGTGTTACCTCATTTCTCCTATAATCTGGAAGTGTGGTGCTGCAGATTATGAACCCATCTGATCTTGATGTGGCCTGTCCTACTGCTCTGAGATTTTAGGCTCCTAACCCTATTGGGTCTAGGTTGTACAACTGATACATTCCCCCATTGGAACTCCAGGAGAAAGTTGCTGGTTTTAGCCCTTTCTGGTATCTGGAAAATTTTGGAAAACTGTGCCTATACACTCAGTTGAACTCTGCCCTGTGATTCTGTGATCCTGCCCTGGGCTTAGTGATGCCCTTAGTTCACACTTGCTGTCCTGGCCCCTTAGCTGTGGGCTGCAGTCAGGGCTGAGGGGGCTGGCTCTGTGCTCTTCGTCCTGGGGCTTGGCAGGGGTCTGCAGGCCCCATTCATCACCCCACCTGCTCCCTGCTCCATCCTCAGCTGTGGCCCTGGTCCTGCACACCTGCTTTTGCCTGGGGCTCTGGGCCTTCTGGCTTCCTCGCTTTGCTAACCTGGCCTGGAAAAACAGACCCACCATGCTTGAGCTTTTCAGCTGTCACCTGATCTGCTGCTCTTCCTCTGTCTTCATTGGAGCTCTCTTGGGCAAGGCCTCTCACTCTGTCACTGTTCTGGTCTCTTGGAAGAGAGTTTTTTCTTTCCCACTTTGTAGCATTGATATTCCTACATTGTCTGCCGAAGAGGTTGAAGGGTATTTGACCAGACAACCGAACTGAGTCTTAAATATTTACTTAGGATCAGAGGAGCTTAGATCCTGAATGAGAAGGGACTTAGAGGCTGTCTGTCTAATTGGGCTTCTCATTTTAAAAATGAGAGATCCTGGATCCTTGAGCTCCTGGGCTTTCTCCCCCATAACATTGTCTCTTCTCTCATACTTCCTCTTTTCTGTTTGATTTATCATGCATTTTAAAAAATACAAAATAGTCATGTTAAATTCATGAGGCAATCTGTTAAGGTCTGATCTTGTTCTAACTTCATTCCCATATTGACCTTTGTTTCAGCCTCAAAAGAGCTAAGTGTGTGTGTGTGTGTGTGTGTGTGTGTGTGTGTGTGTTGGGAGAGGAAAAGGGATAGAGGTTCAAGTTTCCTCCCTCCCTCCCTCCCTCCCTCCCTCCCTCCTTCCCTTCCTTCTTTCCTTTTTTGTAAGATTTTTCAGTTTCAAATTTTTTCTTCTCCCTTTTTTCTTTGCCTCCCTTTAGCCATCAATCTGGTATAGGTTATACATAAGAACAATAATTTTAAACACATTTCCATATTAGTCATTTTGTGAAAGAAAAATCAGAAGAAAAGAAAAACCATGAGAAAGAAAAAGCAAGCAAAAGAAAAATGAAAACAGTGTACTTCAATCCTCATTCAATCTCCATAGTTCTCTCTTTGGATATAGATGACATTTTCCATCTCAAGTCTATTGGAATTGTTTTAGATCACTATAATACTGAGAAGAGCTACATCTGTTATAGTTGATCATCATATAATCTTGCTGTTAACTGTGTACAATGTTCTCCTGGTTTTGCTCACTTTATTCAGCATCTTGTAAGTCTTTTCAGGCTTTTCTGAAATCAGTTATGCAACTCCTAAAGGATGCAAATCTATAGCATTCTATAGAAAAAAATTACATTTACAAGAAAACACAATTGCATATAAAATCCTAGATTAGCATCATAAAATCCTCATGTAAACAAGCAAGTTCACCTTTCAGTTTTTACACAAAAATATATTTTGATTCTTAAAGCAAAATTATTGTATTTAGAAGCTTTTCTTTCTCCTTTAACTGGTACAAAATTCATTGGAATATAATGTTTTCCCTACCTTCATTCAAAATGCAGCCCAGTATGGCCTCTCACCAGAGGCCTTTTCTTATTTCCCTATTTGTAAGTGCTTCCTGTTGTCACTCAGATGACTTTATATTTCCTTGCAATATAATTTGCATTTTCTTATATGTTGACCTAAAAGGTAAGCTCCTTGAGTAGAGGACTGTTCTTGTATTTGTCTTTGTCTGTCTAGATCAGGGACTCTTATAGATATCAGTGTCTGAATTTGTCTGGGAAAAAATACATCTTTATATTCACTCACCTCTGATGGAAATTTGGCATATCTTTCAATTATATATATAGGTAACAACTAGTATTCTTAAAAGACGTCTGTAGCCTCCACCAGACTGCTAAAGCACATAGAACAGATGAAGGATCTTTTTGCTTTTCATCCTAGAATAGGATCCTGACACATAGTAGATGGTTAATACATGCTTATTGAATTGATTGTGGACTAGATGGAACTAAAGCCAGCTGTAACATATTTGTTGGAAATATGAAACATACATTGTCTGCTCTTTAAGATAAAATATAAACATTTCTTTCTAAAGTGGTAACAATGGTTGCTCATTTTGAAAAAGTAATTGAAAATATCTTCTGTAACTTCTTCAGTAATGTAGAGTCAGGCATTTAAAAGTGAATTATACCTAAGATGTGATGTTCACAGTACATGCTCAGTTTGCTGGTGGCCATTGACATTTTAGAGATCATCATCATCACCAGACCTACTGTACTTCAGCTTCTTTATGGGACCACCTTATAATTGAGATTGAGTTTGATACATCAGTAACTAATTCCATAGAATAAGATACCCAGGATAACCTGAATTTTGACTAAATTTTGTTTCATTATGTATAATGTCAGAAGGCTATTTCAATATTTCTAATAAAAATATGTTCTATGCAAGGTTAAAGATCCCACTTGGGTTGTGAGGCTTTTGAAGGAAAATGCGTGAAATTTATAGTGTCTCTTTTGCCCTTGAGAAGCTTTTTTTTTTTTTTTTTTTTTTTTATTGATTGAAAGGAAATACATGAAGAGGGGAAATAAAAGCTTTTCAGAGTCATCTGACTAGGACAGCAAGAGCTGCCTCCTTTCTCTGACTTGGCCATTAAACATTCAGCATAATAAGCAAGAGCCATTTGTAAAACATTCAGGGCTGAATATTTAATATGTGTTGATTTGGGGAACCTCATGTATAGAATCAATTTATAGGCTTCTTATTCTTTTTAATGGATTTATTAATGTATATCTCTGTGTTAGAAAGCAAAACAAACCCAAAAAACCTAACCCAAACCTCTTATTCTGGTTCTCATAATATAACATTGCATACATAATTTAAGTACGTTCTGAAAATGTCTACATAAGGTTTATTTTCAGTGATATTAATATTGTCACCCTATGTGTTTTGCACAATATATTTGAAAGGGTTATGCATCTTTGAAAACAGTTTAATTTTAATGTTATTTTCTTTCAAGGGAGGAATATGGTTATATTTTGTGTATTTTTGTAAATGTTCAAATTTTCTTCTTCACCTGGGAGATAATGGTATTCTTAGAATGGAGTGTACCACACAGCTGACCCTTTTGATAGAAAGGTAGCAGAAAATTCATGTAATATTTCATTCAATATGTATGTATTTAAAATGATCCTACTCAAAACAAATCATACTGAACTTTTGTGGGGTTATTTTATATTTTCTTTTCATGCTGGTATCAAATTCAAGTGATTTTTTTTGTGTCATAAAGGTGCTTTTTGTCCTTAGAGGAAGATTATCTGCTATATAGCTATTCATTGGCTTTGTAGTCAAGGTAGGAGGGAAACTTCAAGAGACATTGTCAAACATTAACAAAAAATTAGACATTCTTTGCTTCTTCACCATGTCCCCTGCTTCTGACCATTTGCCTATTTTGCTCTCTATTTTTACAATCCTTCATGGACATCAGAAAATGAGCACTGTCTTGACCAGTTTTCCAAAAAAGAAATGTAGTCATCACCTTTGGCCTCTTGATTAGTAATAATTTCTGTGTCACACTCTTCATGTTTTCAGCATTCTTGTGACTATTTTCCCCCGTTATTCTTTGATCAGAAGATTTTTAAAGTTGAAAGAGACCTTTAGAAATCATCTATTCCACCCCCACCATTTTTGGATGGGGAAAATGTGTGATTTTTAAGCTTGTGTTATCTTATGTGATCCTCATAATAACTGCGAGGTAGAACCTATTATTATCCCCATTTTATAGATGAGAAAACTGGAGAAGATCTAGAGGTTAAGTGACTTGTGCAGCAATAATCAGTTTGT
The DNA here is from genome assembly GCA_023553655.1 of Myrmecobius fasciatus. Classification (NCBI taxonomy): domain Eukaryota; kingdom Metazoa; phylum Chordata; class Mammalia; order Dasyuromorphia; family Myrmecobiidae; genus Myrmecobius; species Myrmecobius fasciatus. Next base: position 141,451 of record JAJPUD010004463.1, read on the forward strand.
GAGTGTCTGAGGTTGCATTTGGACCAAGGTCTTCCCGTCTCCAAGTCCCAATCTCTGTTGCCCATCTCTGACTTCTCTCTAATTGGCAATCTTCCCTCAAGGCATTATATAGTTAGAGATAGGAGAAGATCAAAGAGAGATGGTGAGAATCAAATGAGAGAAGCATTTAGCACAGTGCCTGATATGTGGTAATAGCTATATTGATCTTCTTATTATTTTTAGATAGAAGGATCTGAGGATCACAGAGTTACAGCAGAAAGGGACTTTAGATGTATTTGGCCTAGTTCCCTCATTTTACATATGGAAGCTAAATGACTTGTCCCAGAATATACAAGTGATTTATTGGCTGTGTTGAACAGTGGTTAGAGCCCTGGACCTGGCATCTGGAAGCCACAAGTTCAGATTTGGCCTCAGACATATGTGAGCTGTGTCACCCCAGGAACGTTGTTTGACTTTTGTAGCAGGAATAACAACAGTAATAATGGTAATAACAGCTCCTATTTATTGAGATATTTGTAAAGTGTGTTACCTGTGTGAAAGTGCCAAATAAATCCTGTTTGTTGTTACTAACTATTATCAGAGGCAGTATTTCAACTTGTCTTTTGATTCCAGAGGGTGTTTTTTATCCAGTATGCCACAGGACCTTAAAGAAATGAATGTAAAGGTCTAATTCAATTCTCTTATTTCCTAAAAGAAGTTACTAGAGCCCTATGGTGTTAAGAGATTTCCCTAAGGTCACAAATATTCTGAACCTCAACTGATATACTTGCCAACTCAATTAACTTTTACCAAACACATTCAGAAAGGAAAGCAAGAATAATAATTACGAAATTGTGCTTGAATTTCCTTTCCAGCAGCTCATAGGGTGTCACTGCATAGAAAGTGACAACAAATTTAAAATATCCAGGTGGTGAGGCACATTTATAGGAAATGCATGTGGTCAAGGGAACTCTTAACTGTGGTTGATCCTTGCAGTGTTATTCTTTGGGGGAAAATGTCCCACAAAGTTTTCTGTGGTGTTGGTTGAACCAGGTGACTCTGCTGCTGATTGAACTGGGTTTCTTTACTGCTGGCTGTTCTGTTATTAGACTAGACCATTCTGTAGCCTTGCCTTTCACCACTGTGATCTTGGACTGGACCTTTTCACCACCTTGCTGTTTCAGGAAGGACAAAAGGCCCCAAGCCTGCCACTGACAGTTGTGTTAATACCTCCTAGGAAGGAAGCAGGGAACGATGCATAAAGATGTGGCTTCTCTGTCCCTGGTCTGAGATCTGAGACTGCTCCCCTTATTTCAAGCCTGAGTCCCCTTAAAGAGAAGTCTCAAGCTTAAGGTGCTTAACAAATATCTTAGTGAAATTGTTATCCCTACTGGATTAGCTTTCGCCAGGAAATATCTGTTTGTCCAGTAATCACAAAATAGTTGTGGGATTCAGAGCTTCCTATTTTTTAAATCCCAATTCTTCTTGTTCATATGCAAATGGGCAACTGAGAAACAAAGCACCAAGGTTCATCTTTGACTTGGATACCTTTATTGTCAATGCAGATGAATTTCATAGTGTTTTTTATATTAAGCCTTGCCTTTGTTATTTGCAGCCAGAAAAATTGCCAGAGGCTCAAATGGAGGAGGATGGAGGGCACACTTTCAAATACATCCCCTTGTAGGCAAGGTACATTGTATACACCAGCTACTTAATAAATGTTTGATTTGGGAAAATATTTAGAAATTTCTCAACTTTTAGAAAAATAGTAAATTTACAAAATTTTTATACTTAGAAATGTTTATCCTGAAAGTAAAAGCATTTTAATGATTGGCAAACTCAGTAATAAGTAATATGACAGTCCGGAAAGCTACATTAATGTTATCTTGGGTTGCATTAAGATTTATATTGCTTCCAGGAATAGGCAGTAGGTCTATTGTACTCTGTCCTGATCAAATCACATTTGATGTATTGTCTTTGTTTCTGGGTGCCATTATTTTAAGAAGGTCATTGATAATTTGGTAAGCATTCATACAACCAGGTTAGTGTAAGTGAAAATGATTCAGTTGAATGTTGTGGCTATATTGTAGTAGTTTTGACTGGACCCACATGTAGTAAATTGTGGTAATAATTTTATTCCAGCCAGAATGTATAAATTGTTACTATTCTTTCTTGTACCATTTGGAAATATGTTGTTTAAATAAAAATATAAATGTTCAGAAGTAGGAAACAGTGTTTTTAAAAAATAAGTATATTTTGTGATGCTTTGATGTTGTAAACAACAAATCACTATAAATATGGGCTACTGCCCTTTATTTAAGCTCTCTAATTTACAGTGAGGGATAGTAAGGGTTAGAGAGGTTGCAACTTGCCCATGAATTATAGCTTTAGTGACAGATAGAAATAGAATCCATATTCTTTGACTCCTATTTGAACATCTTTTCCAGAATGTCATAGTATCTCAACTAAAAAAATTCTGAGAATTATTTTTCTTATTAGATAAAACATTTCTCACATGCTAATCTTCTTCCTCTTAGCATTTGAGAGAGAGAGTTAATGTTCATAGTTTTTGATCTGAAGCTATTAACCATACTAGATTATCTCCAGCTTACCGTGAATATGTCTTCTTTGTACATAGCTGTTTTTGCATTGTCTTTTCTGTTTGGCTGTGAACTTTTTGAGAGAGGGGATATTTTTTGCCTTTGTTTTATCCCCAACACTTAGCACAGTGCTTTGCAAATAGAAGGGGTTTAATAACTGCTTGTTAACCAGCTGGCTTCGATACTGTAGCCTGATGATTTGGATTTGGGACCAAGAGTTTTTTGACTCAATTCTCTTAAAAAAGGAGGAAGAGAGCTGAGCATTTTGAAAAATGTTGCTAAAAATACTCCATTTGATTTAATATTTGGGATGGAGTCAACATTTGTAAAGTGTATATCAGCAGAAGAGCTACATAATACAGCATGGTTAGCATTTCCATTAAATTGTAAGTAGAGACAAGCAAGACCAGTCTAAGAATTCTAAATGGTATCCACTCAAATACATTAAAATTTTTCCCTGAGTATTTTAGCATTAATGCTTATCTGAATATGAAAGCACCTAAACAGATTTGAAAGAAAGTAAACTGTTTGAGGATTGCTACTTTTTTTTTTTAATTAAAAGTCTCCACATTTTCTCCTCTCTTCTTTGTTGCTTAGTCTCACCACTTTCCTATTCTTTGTCATATCTTGCTTTGGCTCCCTTGGCTTTCTCTCAATTTCCTATTTCCTTATATTTGAACTCTGGACATCCTAGAGTGATGCTTTTTCAAGGCTGTGCCATTATAAATATTCTCAAAACAAGACTTTAATTTGTGGCCTAGAATTTTCTTTAGTAAGGAACATATGTCTTTTGATCTGAAGAAAGCTTTACTCATATTTCCATCATCTCCCTTGTAAAAAAGCAATTCCTTATGAACAGAACACCGTTTTAATGATTAAAAGTTGCTGGAAATTCCTGTTCTTTTTTTTTTTCTACAAAAATATGTGAAAGGTCTGAAAGTGGAGACTTTATTGTACCTATCTTTCCCCATTGTCAGCTTTGGTGATTTCAGCTTTACTTCTTTATCCTTTCTGTTAACGTCTACCTTTTGTCTGGGGATAGGAATGTGTTATATTTATGTGTGTGCAATGCACATATGCATATGTTTATATATATATTATTAAGTCATCTTTTAAAGTAGAGAGGATCAAGAAGAAGAATGGGGTCAGATACTTGGGAGAAATCAAAGATAATGGGGACAGAAAAATTTCATTGTGTTGATTGGTGGCTAAAAAGGCATTGAAAGCTTTCGAATAGTAAAGCAAAGTAAACATTTATTAAGTGCCTACTTTGTGCGGAGCACTGACCTTATTCCTGGGGACACAAAAAGAAGCAAAAAAGAGAACAAACTGTTCTCAAAGCACTTACTGGAACTCTTGGGAGAAACGATGTGCAAACACATATGAGCAAGATAGATGAAGGATAAATTGGAGATAATCGCATAAGGAAGGCCCTGTGATCAAGGTGGACTGGGGCAGACTTCTTTAGAAGAAGAGGTTTTTATGATACTTGAAGGAAGCTAGGGAAGCTAGAGCTGATGAGGATGAAGGGGAGAAGAATTCTAGGCATGGGTCCCAGTTAAAAGTATTAGCAGGGGGGATATGTTTTGCATGAAGAATATCAAGGAGACACATGGGGTTAGAGAGTATGCGAAAGGGAGTGAGACGTGAGAAGTGTATAAAGGTAGAAAGGCACTGATTGTGAAGGGCTTTCTTGGGCAGCATTACAGGGAAGAACCTGAAGCAAGGATATTATTCTGTAGTCCAGGTAAGGGTGACAAAGCCCTCCTGCGAGGTGGGAGTGAGATGTCAGGTATATTGTGGAGAGAGGATCGACCCACAGCATTTGGCTTCTGATTGGAAATGAGCTTAGAGGGAAAGAAACACAGCTCAGGTCCTCTGAAGTTTCCTTCAACACTCAGATTCTGTGACTGTCAGATTTTCTGCCTGGGCTGCTGAGAAAATTTGGCTGTGAGCAGAAATAGAAGAGTTAGGAAAAAAGGAAAGTTATTGGGAGGAAGGCCTCAGAGTGAAGATGTCCAGCCTCCATATAATTGTGATGTTAGACCTCAGGGGTACTGATAAGGACTAGAAATTTAGCAGGCCCTTTGGAAATGATTCTTAGACTGCTAAACTAAGGCCTTTTATACAGAGATGTTAAGGCAGTAGGCATAGGATACTTGATTTAGAGCTTCTTTCCAACTTTTTTCTTTTCCTCTCTTCCCCATTGTGATATTCTTTTAAAGAGAAATATAGAATTTTTGTATTTTTAATATTACTTCTGTAAATATAATTTATATATACATATATATATATTTTAAAATGGTTTGTATCCTCTTGTTTTTACAATAAACTAGAGCCTCATAATTTGCCAAACCCCAAATTTCCAAAGGACTCAAAAAAAAAAAAAAAAAACAAACAAACCAAAAAATCCTACAACCAATTTTTTCAGGTATAACTTGGTGGCATGGTGGATACAGCACTGGCCCTAGAGTAAGGAGAACCTGAGTTCAAATCCACCCTCAGACACTTGACATTTACTAGCTCTGAGACTTCTGGGCAAGTCACTTAACCATGAGTGCCTCCCCAAAAAACAACCCCCCCAAAACAAAGACTCCCCACAAAAAACCAAAACCGCTTCCTGTATTTTAAGGTAGACAACAGTGGTTTAGAAATCATCTTCTGGATTATTATTTCTTTTAAAAGAGGTTGTTATTAATGATATTGAATTTTTTAAAGAGAAAGCTAAAGATTTATTGTCTTTTAGTCATTTTAAATGAAGAAAATGACTGTAATTTGCGAATTGAAGCCTTTTTAATCTCCTCAGTGCTCCTAAACTTATTTTTATTTTGTTCAATGAATTGATTTATCCTCTGACACATATTTTAGAAAAGAATATTTGGATTGGATAAATTAGTGAGGACCTGATCTTCATATACTCATTGCTAGATTCCATGCCAATATGGGTCATTTGGCATTGCAGTGAAGCATGTTTTCCCATATTTTGGATCTTCTGTCTTATGTCTTAGCGGATGGTTTGAGATACAGAGAGGATTGTGTGATGAAGATGAATGACTCATTGTAAATGTATTTGCATTTCTTGTGGGGAGAAAAACTCTAAAATATGATTTTTTAGGTATTGAGCCAATAGCTCTACTTGTCAAGAGACTTAGAAAGTTGTGATAATGCCTTATCATATTCTGGGAATTTCTTTGAGAGCTTTTTTTTTAGATTGTACCTCAAGTTTTTACAATCTATCATTCTTTTTAAGAATTAAAATGTACTATATATAGCAAAGAAAGATGTGTCAGCTATATAATAAAAATTTTGTGTATGAATGAGCCAAGTCTTTCTGCTTTCTGTCCCCAAACCCCCAGCCCCAAGCCTCATACTATTACTTGCTCAGAAAGTTCAATAATTGACCGTGACAATTTAAAGGAAAGATGTTCTTGACATTTAAAAAAAATGTTACTTTTGTGGAACAAAATTCGAAAAATGTTAGAGAAAAGACTTAACAATTACTGTAGTGATAACTATAGATAATTTTGGTATAAAAGCACTAAATTATTTAGCATACACTATCTTTCTTGTACTAATGGCTTTATTAAAGCCGTCATTGGCAGTTGTAATATTTAAGAGTATTATGTCTCAGAATTCCTTCTAGTAATTCAGTGGTAAAATTAATTGGTACCTAGAATGGGTGAAGAGTTGAGCGCCTACAAAAATATTTATAGTAACTGTTTTTGTTGAAGCAGAGAATTGGGAACAGAATAAGTGCCCATTGACTGGGAGAATGGCTGACAAATTATAGTATAAGAATGGATTGAAAGATAGTTATTTCTTAAGATGAAAGGAATGGATTCAGAATGTGGGAAGACTTCTATGATTAAATACAGAGTGAAGTGCATAGAACTAGGAGAACTATTTATATAATGACTAAAAATGTAAAGAAAATGACTTTGAAGGACTTGAGGACATTAGCACAGTGACCAGTCATGATTCTTGAAGATTGCTGACGCATGCATGCTGCTAATCTTTTGGTAGAGAAATTACCAATTGTAGGTACAGAATAGGACATATAATTTTAGACATGGCTAATTTGTGAATGAGTTTTGATTGACTATAGCTATTTGTTACAAGGAAAGGCTATTATTTTGGGAGTAGAAACTTGGGGGAATATATAATGGAATTCAGATTTTGTTAATGGTGCAAAAAAAGAAGTATCACCACTATATATAGAAAAGCAGAAGAAAGTTTAGAAGATAAAGATGAGCAAGACTTGAGTGGCACTATCCTCTTATGCCATCCTTTATTTCCTGTTCTTTATATGTTGAAGTTTTCACTTGTTTGTGCTTAAGTTCATAATAAGATGAAAAAATATTTTTTTTTAAATTAAAAGGAAAAGAAGAGATTGTTGGTAATTTTAGAATTAGCAGTTTTGAGTGAAGCCAGGTTAAAGATTTAGAAAAGAATGAGAGGCAAAATAGAGGTGATAAATGTAGACAGATTTATTTTTTATAAAAAAGAAATTTGACTGGGGTGGGGAGAGGAAGAAAGAGAGAGAGGTTTGAAGTATTTGTTATTATTTGTTCTTAAGGGATGAAGATGATTTGAATATGTTTGTAAGAAGCAGGACAGGAGATTAGGATGGGGCTTAAGTTGTGTTTAGAGTTAAAGGAGGTAGATTCAAATCCCTGGTTTTGGGTTTATTAGTTATATGAACTTGAGTAAGGCTCTTCATTTCTGTAGGGCTCAGTTTCATTATCACAACACTTTATAATATTTCACAATAATAGATGGTTTTATGTTATGGCTTCATGACACAAAGGGTGAGAAAGTTGGACAGGATTCCTTCCAGATCTAAATTGTATATATCACTAAGTAAATGCTTATTATTTGATGTCTATATAAACGATATCTTGTGTTAGTCAATAGTCAGTCAACAAGCATTTGTTTAATCTTTAGTAGAGATCTGGGTTGAAATTCCACTTCTTCTAACTAGATAAGTGATAATGGGTAAGTCAGTGACTTTCTCTGACCCTCACAGTTCTCTTCTAAAATGAGCTGATGGTATATAACATTTTAGACTACTTAGATTGAAATGTAGGTTAGGTATTTCAACTTTTCCCACAGGGTTGTTGTAAATATCAGATAAGATAACACATGTAACACACTATATAAATGTCTCTTATTATTGTTGTTATTGTTATTATTGATAATGATGATAATAGGGATGATGATGATGAGAATAATAATAAATAATTTCTCCTTTGCCTTCTCATGCATAGTTTTCATGAGCTTATCTGTTGAGCTGCCATTATTCTTTTACTCTTTTCCAGTAAAAGGATCTTCTTGGTTTTCTTTTTTATTTTATGATTAAATTTGCAGTGACATGTTTTAAAAGAACAGCATCCTTATTATTCTTCCTTTTTTGTTAGTTGACAGCAAATGGTTGGTCAGAACTTACTTTCTTTCCCTTTTTCCATCATTCCATGGTATAGATTAAAAATTGAAATCAAATATTTAGCAATACTGTGATGGATCAGTCTGAAGAAATAATCATATTTGACCTCTAAGAAGGTCTGTATAATCTGATTCTCTTTCAGAGGAGTCCCACTAGTAGTCTGAAATAAATCTTGTATTTTTCCTCTGAGGCTGGGATAATACTGTATCCTGCCAGGATATGCAAAGCAAGTTGGAAAAAATGAAACTGATCTGTATGTACCTCTTATTCTAATGAACTCAAATAAGAGCTTACTTGAAATGAGCTTAAAGAGGATGTGTATACTACTATAAATAAAAATAAAACTATCTCCCTACCCTTAGGGGAAGAAGATTGTAATGCTAATTAAAAATTAATATAGTATCATGCTAAAGAGATGGAAGTTATCTTACTAGGAATTTGTTCTTATTGAATTATAGCTGATGGTATAAGATTATGACAAAAATTAGAAAGTGAAAGTTAAGCATCTGTGGAAAACTTCAATAATTCTATTTTGTATGATTTAACTTCTTTTTTTCTTTGGTTTCATGAATAATTATGTTGTAAGGAAACTAGGTTTTATGTTGTGTTGCTAGATAATCATAATTTCATGATGTTCTTTGATCATATTTATTAGACAATATCATCAAATTTAAACTTTTGTTGTCAATTGGAAGTAGGAAATTTCCTTTTCCTTATAAATGGGATAAAATAATTTGTGAATAAATGCATAGTATTTTTTCCTTAGCAATCTGCCACAAAAGCTAAGCTAAACATCTTGTACTATTTTGATTGATTGGCATATCATGTATATTTTATTTGATCTATATTTTACATCTTTTATATCTTTACCAGTTAGCTTTAAAAATATAACTATTACATTTGTATTCAAAGAAGATGCAGAAGAAAATTCGTGATGAATTACTACTTAGTTTTGGTGTAATACCATTGAGTTCACTGAAAATGTATTCTCTTTTTTACATTATTCTCTTGAGAAAGTTATGTCACTAATTGTGTTAAAATTTACTAGTCCTTTTTTATGTCATCTATAAAGCTCTTAGAATTTCTAACATTATACCTAGTTGGTTGGGTTTTTCAAATTACTTTATAGTATCATTCTTGATGTCTAAATCATGAATCCATTTCTACCTTATCATGGTATAGGGTCAATACCTAGTTTCTGGCATACTTAATTCCAATTTTCCTAGCAATTTTTGTCAAATTGTGAGTTTTTATCCCAGAAACTGGGATCTTTGGGCTTATTAAACACTAGGTTACTATAGTCATTGACTATTGTGTTTTATGAACCTAACCTGTTCCACTGATCGACTGCTTTATTTCTTAGCCAGTACCAAATGGTTTTGATGACTGTTACTTTATAATATAGTTTTAGGTCCCCTTCATTTGCATTTTTTTCATTAATTCCTTTGAAATTCTGGACCTTTTGTTCTTCCAGATGAACTTTGTTTAATTATTTTTTCCAGTTCGGTAAAATAATTTCTTAGGAGTTTGATTGGTATGGCACTGTCTTTCAAATTACCAAATGTGTGATTATATGTATTTTATTTTGAAGATTTAATATAATTTTCTTTAGTAATGCTACTAGCTGTCTTCTGCAGCAAAAGAAATATCTTCATGTAGAAATAGAAAACCCTTAAAGAAATTTGGGCTTGCTTTATGATATTATGAAAATTTATCTTGTAGGAACATAGGGTTTTGGACTTCATCATTTAAGATACCTTCCTTATATTACATGTGATTTTTATTCCGTTATGATCTGAAAAAAAATGCATTTATTATTTCTGCCTTCCTGCATTTGATTTTAAGGTTTTTGTGTCCTAACACATGGTCAATTTTTGTATAAGTTCCATGGACTGCTGAGAAAAAGTAAACTCCTTTCTGTCTCCATTTAATTTCCTCCAAAGATCTATCATACCTAACTTTTCTAACATTTTGTTTACCTCCTTAACTTCTTATTTATTTTGTGGTTTGATTTATCAAGTTCTGAGAGAGGGAGGTTGAGATCCCCCACTATTATAGTTTTGCTATCTATTTCTTCTTGCATCTCTCTGAACCTTTCCTCTAGGAATTTCCATGCTATACCACTTGGTGCATATATGTTTAGTATTGATATTGCTTCATCATCTATGGTACCCTTTAGGAAGATATAATTTCCTTCTTTGTCTCTTTTAATTAGGTCTATCTTTGCTTTTACTTGGTCTGAGATCAGGATTGCTACTCCTGCTTTTTTTTGTTCACCT
>JAJPUD010004463.1:156751-175372 GCA_023553655.1 Myrmecobius fasciatus
CTGATTGAATTATTTCTGGTGCTGATCAGTCCTGTTGTTTGATTGATTGCTTTAAGGTGCTGTGTAATGGCAGCTAGGTCCGATACTCATCAGGGGTTCAGTGGTTCACAATCTATCCCCCTCAAAAGGCAGACCCTCCAAACCACCTGCCCACAATCAGGACAGATTGGTCCAAGAGGCCCGCAGAAGACTCCCGGGTGTGTGAAAAGCACATTGCTCCCACTCCTGTTCCGACTCCTGTTCCAGCTCCCTGCTCCAGCTCCCTGCCCCAGTCTCCCTGCGCTGCAGTCTGGGTTCAGTAGACCACCCCCCTGCCCAATTAAAACAGACCTGTTTTGAGGTTCTTCCAGAGTATCTTCTTCTAGAATCGTGTTGTTCTCCAGATATTGTGGATTTTTTTGCTTCAGAATCAGTCTAGAGGCTTCATATGTTGTTGGTTTGAGGGGAGGTTAGAGGAGGTTACAGAGACTCCTGTCTGATCTCCACCCCGGAAGGAGCCTAAGATACCTTCCCTCTCTAGTTTGCTGTGAATTTCTAAGACTCCTTCAGAGATTTAACAGTTGTGAAAAAATAGATACTGCAGGCCTTCACAAGGGGATTAGAAGGTACAAAAATGTCAGAAGAGAACTTTTCTCATTCTTAGATGAGCTCTCTTTCCAGTTTGATGCTGCTGTCATCTCATCTGGCTTTAGTTTATTGAAAGGAGACCAGTGATGCATGTTTAGAATAGGGCTGGGTTTCAATCTTGTAAATACATGTTCCAGAATCATTGACTTTATTCCAATCTCTTATTTTCTTTTCTTGAGCAATAACTTTTTATTGCTTTCTTGTTGGCATTCAGGCTTTGGATAGGGATTGGACTTGTGATGACTGGCCTAAGGAACTGCCAGATGAAGAAACTTTCTTGAGTAGGGTGGAGGAATACCTTCAAACTCCAGACCTGTGGGCAAGACATTCTGTTTCCTCATATGTGAAATGGGAATGATAAAACCAGTAGGACCCACATCACGTGATTGTAGTAGCATCACATGAATAGTGTTTGTCAAGTGCTTTGCAGATGTCAAAATGTTATACAGTTGTCAATTCTTTTTCTACTTCTTTTTGCTTCTTGTTCTTCCTTCTGCTTACCTCTCTACTTTCACTTTTGTGATTAAATGATGCTTACTTCTTGAGAATGAAATTTTTTTCCATTATTTTTATCTCTAGTGCCTAGCATTGTACGGGGAACATTTTTGGTCGGGCTGTTTTTCAGTTTTGTCTGACTCTCCATAGCAAGTATCTTGGCAAAGATACTAGAATGGTTTGCCATTGTCTTCTCTGGATTTTTTTTTAACAGATGAAGAAACTGAGAAAACTGGCCTTAAATGAGTTGCCCAAGATCACACAGCTAGTAATGTGTGATCTTGGGCAACTCATTTAAGGCCAGTTTTCTCAGTTTCTTGTAAACTAGTAATAAAAAACTAGTAATAACAGTTTGGGGCCAGATTTGAATTCATGTACATGAGACTTCCTGACACAGGCCTTGTGTTCTTATCCACTGCATCACCTAACTGCCCATCAGAGTAGATATTTAATAAGTTTTTGTTGATTTATTGATTGACTGACTAACGTAGCCCATGGATTTGATAGCTTCCTTCTTTCTGTCAGGACACTCAGCCAGCACTTGGGTTATCAGGTTGAGAGTGAGAGTGGGTTTGGACAGCAAAGAGATAGCATCCTGCTACAGTTAAGTAATCTAGTGAATAGAACACTGGGCAGGAATACCCAGTTTCAAGTTTAGCTTTAGCCTCTTACTGTGTGACCCTGACAAGTCCCTTTACTTTTGTCAGATTCAGTTTCCTCATATGTAAAAAAAGAACAATAATATTACCTTCCTCTCAAAGAGTTGTTGGGGACATAAAATGAAATAAAGTTTTACAAACACTTAGCAAACTTTAAAATACTACATAAATATTAACTATTTTTACTAATTTAATTGAAAGAATATTAGGGCTAAACCCATGAGAGGAATATACTCTTACCATTGTGTTCTGGCTCCTGACCATACTACCAATGCACATTTTGAGACTGTTTCTTTTGTGGATGCTATCCTTGAACCTCTTCTCTTTGGGATTTCCAAGAGCAGCAGCAAAAACACTAAGCTTGGGAGGAATACCAAACCCCTTTCTTGGTCCATTCTTAGCTAGTCTCTGAAAGGTTTCTGTTTCTGTAGTAAGAGATAGAAGTACAAAGAAAGGCAGAAATAGAATCTTTTTCTTTTATCAAGGTCTTCCAACTAGTCAAGCTCTTTCCCCCCTTCAATTTATTATTTTAAACATTCATTTTAAAAAATTGAGTCCCTAGTTCTTTTTTTTTAAGTTTTTTAACATAAGTTTATTTATGCTGATGAAAATCATTATCGTCGTTAATAAACATCATCCATAGTGCCTTTTAGTCCTTCTTTTTGCCAGCACCAACATTTACCTTTGCAGTACCCCTGACTTTCTTCATTCTGTTCTTTCATTCCTTTCGCTGCTTTCTAGATGTCTTTTTTCTTCTCATATAGGCCATGCCTTGCAAGTCTGTGCTTTGGTTCATTTTTCTTTGCATAGTCAAGGGAATCATAAATCATTCCAAAGCCTGTTGTTTTGCCACCACCAAAATAGGTTCTGAATCCAAAGACAAAAATGACATCTGGAGTTGTCTTGTACATCTTGGCCAGTTTTTCTCGAATTTCAGTCTTAGGCACTGTGGCCTTTCCAGTATGAAGGACATCTATAACCATCTGTTTTCGCTGAAGAAGTCTGTTTGTCATGAACTTCCTGGTTCTGATGGTTACAGTGTCATTCATGGTGGCGGCCGGCTCCTCAAGCAGCAGGAGAGGGAAAGGGAGTCCCTAGTTCTGTCCTTTCTTTCTCTCCTCCTCTTCTGCTCATTGTGGAGGCAAGAAATATGATATCAATTATACATTTGAAATCATGCATGACATATTTCCATGTTAGCCTTGTTGCAAACAAAACACAAGAAAAACAAAGTGAAAAAAATCGTCTTTAATTTTTACTCAGATTGCATCACTTCTTTCTTTGGAAGCATATAGCTTTTTTCATCATAAGTCTTTCTGAATTGTCTTAGATCATTTTTATTCCTGAGAATATTAAATCACCCAAAGCTTATCATGGTACAATATTGTTGTTACTATATACAGTGTTCTCTTGGTTTTGTAAATTTCACTTTGTATCAGTTTCTGTAAGTCTTCTCAGGTTTTTTGAAACCATCCTGCTTGTCAGTTTTTTGGTGGTGGGGTGGGGTGAGACAATTGGAGTTAACCAGGGTCACATGGCTAGTTTCTGAGGTCAGATTTAAATGCAAGTCTGCTCATTCTAGGACTGGTGCTCTGTCTAGTGTACCACCTTGTTGCCCCTCCCCCCCCCCCACCGTGTTCCATAACAGTCATGTGCCACAAAATTGTTTCAGCCTTTCCCCAATTGAAGGACACCCTCTTGATTTCCAATTCGTATCCGTCACAGAATGCTGTTGTAAATATTTTTGTACAGTAACTTCTTTTTCCTTTTCTTTTTCCTTCCCCTCCCCCTTCCCCTTCCCCGGTAATATGATGTCACAGCAGTCAATCTCCAGTTCTCCATGTCTGCACATAAAAATAAAACTTTTCTGCCACCTTTCACTTAAATAAATGGTCATTCCTCTGAGAAATTGCTTTTTTAATGTTTCTCACACGTATCAATTTTTTTTTCTGTTTCTTTCAGTCAATAAAATCTTAAATCAGAAAAGGCTACCCACTTTATACTCATTTTTTAAAAATCAGTGTAATAATTAATATTTATTAATGCTGAAAGATATGTAGTTCTTTATACATATTATGAAGTTCACAACAATTCTTTGAGGTAGGTACTAATGGGTATTATTACCACTATTTTATGAATGAGAAACTGGGGCACAGAGATGCTTAGTGTCATGGCCAAAGTCCCATGACTAATAAATGTTATAGGTGGGTTTTGAAGTCACAGTTTCTTCATTCCAGGTCTGTCACTGTAGTTAGTAGGCTACTTTGGTTTTAATTTTCTTGTAGATAAATATGGTGACTGAGAATCATTTTTCCCAAATGTAGGTAGATCATGCAGGCCAAAGTGTAATGTTAGTAATATAGATATATAAAATATTAATTTTTAAAACTTTTGATTTTTGATATCTACTATAAAATGAGTGGATTTAGAACTTGTAGTCACACTTTTTTCTTTATATTTTCTCTTTCTGTCTTTCATGAAACTATTTTGGTCTTGAAACTGCTCTTTGTAAGAAACATAGAGCATTACAATTGACAAGGAACATAGTAATCATTTAGGGCGATCCCTTATTCAAAGTAAGATTCCTTTATAGATAGCTCTCTTGCCTCTCAGTGATACAGAACTCAAGTGAGATAGTCTTCTCCACTTGGGGTTAGCTTTTGGATCATGCAGTAGCACTAATAAAGGATTGAGTGTTGGGAAGCACTTTAGGAATTTCATAGTTCAACTTGTACCTGATAAGATATCTCTGATTTTTTTTATCTCTAATATTTATGATATTTCTGATAAGTGGCTATTAGTCACTGCTGAAGATCTTTATTGCTAAACGGCATACTTTCTCTCAATGTAGTCCATTCCAATTTTAGGAAGCTCTAAAATTTATATTGATTCAATCTATTTATTTTCAATTCCTGTCTTTGTTCTTTGACCTGTCCTCTAGAGGTAAGTGGATTTTGGCAGATTTTTTCCTCTATAGAGCAACTGTTAGATATGTGAAGACTACCATCAAGTTGTACCTCTGTCTTCTCTTTTCCAGACTCATAATCCCTAGCCACATGAGTTTTGGTGAAAGTGGAAACATATGATCAGAGATCTTCATCATGGACTGTAACATTATTTTTTTCTTAAGTATCACTTGAATGTAATTAAAATGTGGAGTACACACAGTATCTCTTTGTAGTCATTTTGCATTTGAAATAAAATTAGCAAATCTTAATAATTAAATAGTAATAATTTCAGCATTCTAGAGAAATGTCTAAAATATCTCTTTATTTTAATTCTAATTTTTCCTCTTACTCAGATATTGCAATTGAAAATTAAACTGAGGGAGCAGGACACTAGAAATAAAAACATCTATTTCTAGGACTTTTGTGATACTTCCCTATTATTATACTTAGGTATATTCTCAGAATCTGTTCCTTAGGGGCAGCTAGGTTGTGCAGTGGATAGAGCACTGGCCCTGGAGTCAGGATTACCTGAATTTTAGACCCTTGACTCTAATTGTCTCTCTACCCCTTCCTCCCCCCTCCCCCCAAAAAAAAAACCCCAAAACAAAAAACAACAAACTCTCCAAAAGAACTCACTTCTTAAAGTCAAATGAATTTCTAATTCTAAGAGAAATTTTTATGGTCCAATCTCATCATTTTAAAGGTGTGAAAATTGAAATTATATGAATGACCTTTCTCCTCTCCTTGTCAACATGATCTTTGTAAATCTCACATGCTGTGTCATACTCCTGCAACTCCCTATTGCCCTTGGGATGAAATACAAAATCCTCTGGTTTTTTAAAGGCCCCCATCTCCTGGCTCCTTCTGGCCTTTCCAGGCTTATTCCATCTCATACTCTAGGCTGGGTGCTCTGCAATCAGACCTCAGGCCCAGGCTCCTGGCCTTTTCCCTGGTCTCCCCTGCGCTTGGAACATTCTCTTCTTAAGCCTTCTAGTTTCTCTGGCTTCCTTCAAGTTTCAAGTAAAATCCTATATTCTGCCACAAGCCATTCCCAGGACTCCATAGTCTTAATGGCTTCCCTCTGAGATTACCTCCCAATTATCACATATAGGCATCGTGTTTGGACATGTTTGACAGTTGTCTTCCCCATTAGGATGAGCCTCTTGAAAGCAAGTGTTATCTTTAGCCCTTGTGGTAGTGCCTGGCACATGGTAGACTCTTAATAAGTGATAGTTGGCTGACTGATTAATTAGTAAAAATAAAATATGGCCAAGGCTTTCCTGAAATAGTAATCTGGAAGAGAGAAAGTCACTGAGCAAGACAGTGAGTCTCAGGGTGGAAATTACAGAGGTGAGAGGCCTGGTTTGAGTTGGTCATAGATGTCAGAGGCAAGATTTCTTGGGTCCATGGCTTGTTCTCTGTCATCGTGACAAAAGCTACTCACTTTTCTTCATGCCAGACCAAAATCTGTCTCCCTTTTAACTTCCTTTCCTTGGTCTTTGTTTATAAATTTTGTAAGTTATAACTTAGCTGATTGAAGGCCTTTTTTTTTTAAATCAAATTAAAACTTCTGGTACTTTCTGCTATTTCTCATATAACATGGTTTGAAAGATGTTCTTTGAGGCCATTAGATTTAGAGCTAGAAAAGAAGGGACATCTAGTCCAACACTGATTTTCATTATGAAGAGACTGAAGGATGAAGTACCAAGTGACATCGTAATGATTAGAGACAGAAATCTAACTGAGACCCTCTGGCTCCAAAATCAAAGTCTTTTGACTAATACTACGCTGTCCCTTTGGTTTCATTCCACTTTTTTGGACTCATTTACTTAACATATAATTAAAAATTGATTTTGCAAAAGTACATTTCTGCCTAGACACTATTCCAAATTATTAAAAATTCTAAATCAATACCATTTTGCAGTAAAGAACAGTTTCTAAGGTAAGGACAAAAAAAAAACAACAAAGGATAACATTCATATTAAGCAAGGTCTTAAAAATTGAGACTGACTTTGATTCACTCTCTAAGGCCTAGTGGAACATTTCATTCATCAGTGTATCTTTAATGTTAATTTAAAATTCATTTCCTTTCATTATTACAAGGAGTCTTATAAATGTCTTTATTTTTTTTAAAAATTGAATTGTGTCTAACTGTGATTTAGGTGTTCTAAAGGGAATGTTATTCTTTTTTAAAAACTGTGATGGCTAGTAGTAAATTATTCCCCAGTTGTGGTCTGATTCATCAAGAAAAAAAAAAAAACCATGTAGTAGGCATCTATTTTATTTAGTTTTTAAGTGGGATTCATTTTTAAAATTAATTTATTCTGACATATTAAATTGCTAGAGTCACATCAAACTCTGGCTTAATTTGTATTTCTGGTTATCTAAAATCCCCCCTTTTTTTTTTCAGATGAGTCCCTTCTTCATCCTGAGTATACATTGGTTTTTCAAACTTCCTTGTTCTCCTTATTCCTAATAATAGATAAAATACTTTTTTTTTATTAAAGCTTTTTATTTGTATAGCATATGTATGGGTGGTTCCCCAGCATTGATCTTAACAAAGCTTTCCATTACAAATTTTACCCCCAGTCCTCTCCCCTCCCCTAGATGGCAGGAAGTCCACTACATGTTAATAATGTTGAAATGCTTGAGAAGTTATGCAAGAAAAATCCTATCTACAAGAAAAAAAAAAGAATCAGAGAAAGGCAACACAATGCAAGCAGATGTCAATAGAGATCATGAAAATGTTATGTTGTGGTCCATATTTCATATCCCTCTCTCTGGGTGTATATGGTTTTCTTCAGTGAACAATTGGAACTGGATTGAGACAATTCTTTGTTGCAGAGAGCCATGTCCATCAGAATTGATCATCATGCAATACTGTTGTTGCTGTGTATGATGATCTCCTGGTTCTGCTCGTTTCATTCAGCATCAGTTCATGCAAGTCCCTCCAGGCCTCTCTGAAATCGTCCTGCTGGTCATTTCTTACAGAGCAATAATATTCCATAACATTCATATACCATAATTTATTCAGCCACTCTCCAATTGATGGGCATCCCTTCAGTTTCCAGTTTCTAGCCACCACAAAAAGAGCTGTCACAAACATTCTTGCACATGTGGGGCCCTTTCCTTCTTTTATGATTTCTTTGGGATATAGGCCCTATAGAAACACTGCTGGGTCAAAGGGTATGCACAGTTTGATAACTTTTTGAGCATAGCTCCAAATTGCTCTCCAGAATGGTTGGATCCGTTCACAGCTCCACCAACAATGCATCAGTGTCCCATTCTTCCCACATCCCCTCCAACATTCATCGTTATCTTTTCCTGTCATTTTAGCCAATCTGACAGGTGTGTAGTGGTACCTCAGAGTTGTCTTAATTTGCATTTCTCTGATCAATAGTGATTTGGAGCAATTTTTCATATGACTAGAGATGGTTTTAATTTCATCATCTGAAAATTGTCTGTTCATATCCCTTGACCACTTATCTATTGAAGAGTGGCTTGAATTTTTATATATATGAGACAATTCTCTATATATTTTAGAAATGAGGCCTTTATCAGAGCCATTAAATGTAAAGATGATTTCCCAATTTGATGCTTCCCTCCTAATCTTGTCTGCAATTGTTTTGTTTGTACAGAAACTTTTTAACTTAATATAATCAAAATTATCCATCTAGTGTTCAATTAGGAGTTCCAGGTCTTCTTTGGACATAAATTTATTCCATCTCCACAGGTCTGAGAGATAAACTATATTGCGTTCCTCTAACTTGCTTACAAAGTCCCTCTTTATATCTAGATCATGAACCCATTTAGATCTTATCTTGGTATGTGGTGTTAGGTATGGGTCAAGCCCTAATTTCTTCCACACTAGTTTCCAATTTTCCCAGCAGTTTTTGCCAAAACTGAGAGTATTTATCCCAAAAGCTGGGGTCTTTGGGTTTATCAAACACTAGATGGTTAAGGTTAATACCTAGGTTGTCCTGATATCCTATTCTGTGCCACTAATCGACTGCTCTATTTCTTAGCCAGTTCCAAACGGTTTTGATGACCGCTGCTTTATAATATAGTTTTAGATCTGGTACAGCAAGGCCACCTTCATCTGCCTTTTTTTTCATTAATCCCCTTGAAATCCTTGACCTTTTGCTTTTCCAAATGAACTTTGCTACTATTATTTCTAGATCTGTAAAATAATTTCTTGGGAGTTTGATTGGTATGGCACTAAATAAGTAGATTAGTTTGGGTAGTATTGTCATTTTTATAATGTTCGCTCTGCCTACCCATGAGCACTTAATATTTTTCCAATTGATTAGGTCTGATTTTATTTGTGTGGAAAGTGCTTTGTAATTTAGTTCGTATAGTTTCTGACTTTTCCTTGGCAGATAGATTCCCAAATATTTTATCCTATCATCTGCTATTTGGAATGGAATTTCTTTTTGTATCTCTTGCTGCTGAACTTTGTTGGTAACATATAAAAATGCTGATGATTTATGTGGATTAATTTTGAATCCTGCCACTTTGCTAAAGTGGTGAATTGTTTCTAGTAGTTTTTTAGTTGAGTCTCTAGGGTTCTCTAAGTATACCATCATGTCATCTGCAAAGAGTGATAATTTGGTTTCTTCATTACCTACTCTGATTCCTTTTATCTCTTTTTCTTCTCTTATTGCTAAAGCTAACATTTCTAATACAATATTAAATAGCAATGGTGACAGTGGGCAACCTTGTTTCACTCCTGATCTTATTGGGAATGGTTTTAGTTTGTCTCCATTACATATGATGCTTGCTGATGGTTTTAAATAGATGCTACTGATCATTTTAAGGAAAAGCCCATTTATTCCTATACTCTCTAGTGTTTTTAATAGGAAAGGGTGTTGGATTTTATCAAAGGCTTTTTTTTGCATCTATTGAGATAATCATATGGTTTTTGTTAATTTGGTTATTAATATAATTAATTATGCTGATAGTTTTCCTAATATTAAACCAGCCCTGCATCCCTGGTATAAATCCTACTTGGTCATAGTGTACTATCCTGGGGATGACTTTCTGTAATCTCATTGCTAATATCTTATTTAAAATTTTTGCATCAATATTCATTAGGGAAATTGGTCTATAGTTTTCTTTCTCTGTTTTTACCCTGCCTGGTTTAGCTATCAGCACCATATTGGTCTCATAGAAGGATTCTGGCAGTATACCTTCTGTCCCTATTTTCTCAAATAGTTTGTGTAGTATTGGAATTAATTGTTCTTTGAATGTTTGGTAGAATTCACATGTAAATCCATCTGGCTCTGGAGATTTTTTCTTAGGGAGTTGGTTAATAGCTTGTTTTATTTCTTTATTTCTAATATGGGGCTATTTAAATAATTTATATCCTCTTCTGTTAACCTGGGCAATCTATATTTTTGTAGATATTCCTCCATTTCATTTAGATTATCAAACTTAATGGCATAAAGTTGGGCAAAGTAACTCCTAATTATTGCTCTAATTTCCTCTTCATTGGAGGAAAGTTCTCCCTTATCATTCTTGAGACTAACAATTTGATTTTCCTCTTTCCTTTTTCTTATCAAATTAACTAAAGGCTTATCTATTTTGTTAGTTTTTTTTGTAGAACCAACTCTTAATTTTATTTATTAACTCAATAGTTTTCTTATTTTCAATTTTATTAATTTCTCCTTTTACTTTTAGAATTTCCAATTTGGTATTTAATTGAGGGTTTTTAATTTGTTCTTTTTCTAGTTTTTTTTTAATAATAAGCCCAATTTGTTGATCTTTTCTTTCTCTATTTTATGCAAGTAAGCATCAAGAGATATAAAATTGCCCCTTATAACCGCTTTAGCTGTATCCCACAAATTTTGGTGTGTTGTCTCCTTATTGTCATTCTCCTGGATGAAATTATTGATTGTGTCTATGATTTGCTCTTTCACCCATTCATTCTTCAGGATTAGATTATTTAATTTCCAATTAACTTTTGGTTTATTTTCTCCTGGCCTTATATTGCATGTGATTTTTATTGCATCATGATCTGAAAAGGATGCATTTACTATTTCTGCCTTTCTGCATTTGATTTTGAGGTTTTTATGCCCTAACACATGGTCAATTTTTGTATAGGTTCCATGGACTGCTGAGAAAAAAGTAAACTCCCTACTGTCTCCATTCAACTTTCTCTATAGATCTATCATAATTAAATTTTCTAACAATTGGTTTATCTCCTTAGTTTCTATCTTGTTTATTTTGTAGTTTGATTTATCTAATTCTGAGAGAGCAAAGTTGAGATCCCCCACTAGTATCGTTTGGCTGTCTATTTCTTCTTGCATCTCTCTTAATTTCTCCCTTAGGAATTTGTGTGCTATTGCACTTGGTGCATATATATTTAATATAGATATTGCTACATTATCTATGGTACCCTTTAATAAAATATAGTTTCCTTCCTTATCTCTTTTGATTAGATCTATCTTGGCTTTTAGTTGATGTGAGATAAGGATTGCTACCCCTGCTTTTTTTTATTCACCTGAAGCATAATATTTTCTGCTCCAGCCGTTTACCTTCATCCTATATGTGTCACTATGTTTTAGATGTGTTTCTTGTAGACAACATATTGTGGGATTCTGGTTTTTAATCCAGTCTGATATCCGCTTCCGCTTTATGGGAGAGTTCATCCCATTCACATTCACAGTTAGAATAACTAATTCTTTTTTTCCTGCCATCTTATTTACCCAAGTTATGTTTTCCCCTTTCCTTTCCCCTTTCTCCCTTCCCCCCTCCTCAGTACTTTGCTTTTGATGACCCCCTCCCCAAACAATACTCCACCCTTTAGATCCCCTCCCCCTGTTTTTACTCCTTTCCCCTGATTCTTCTATTTTCCCTTCTATTAGTTTGTCCCTTACTTTTCCTCCTTTCCCTCCCACTTCCCTCTAGCAACAGACAAGTTTCTATGTGAAATCAAATGCCTGATATACACTTTTAGAGCCCAACCTGATGAGAGTAAGATTTACACAATGCTCATCTCCCTCCCCTCTTTCTCTCAATTATATTAAGTTTTCTTTGCCTCTTCAAGTGATTTTACCTTGTTTTTACCTCCTTTTTTTTAGATCTTATTTTACCACTTTTTCCCTCTTTTCCCCAGTATGACAACCTTTTCCCCTCTAGTTCTCTTTTTCATATTATCAAAGTAATATTTAGTTAATTATACCCCCAAACTTTAAGTATCCCCCTAGTAAAAATAAAGTTCTCAAGAGTCCTTTCCTTTTTACCTTTTTATGCATCTCTTGAGTTCTGTGTTTGGGTGTCGAATTTTTTGTTCAGATCCGGTCTTTTCATTAGAAGTAGGTGAAATTCACCTATATCATTGAATGACCATCTTCTTCCCTGAAGGATAATGCTCATTCTAGCTGGATAGGTTATTCTTGGTTGTAATCCAAGTTCCTTTGCCCTTTGGAATATCTGGTTCCAGGCCCTTTGATCCTTCAGTGTGGAGGCTGACAGATTATGTGTGATTCTAATTATTGATCCTCGGTATTTGAATTGTTTCTTTCTAGCTGCTAGCAGAATCTGTTCCTTGGTGCTATAGTCCTGAAATTTAGCCACGATATTCCTTGGGGTTTTAATTTTGGGGTCTCTTTCAGGAGGTGATTGGTGAATTCTTTCAATGGTGATTTTGCCCTTTGATTCTATAATCTCAGGGCAGTTTTCTTTCAGGATTTCCTGGAAAATAGTGTTTAGATTCTTTTTTTCATCATGGCTTTCAGGAAGTCCAATAATCCTTAGATTGTCTCTCCTAGATCTATTTTCCAAGTCAGTTGTTTTTCCTAGGAGATAATTTCATATTTTCTTCTAATTTTTCATTTTTTTGTTTGACTGATTCTTGAAGTCTTATTGAGTCATTCACTTGTATTTGTTCAATTCTTATTTTTAAAGTGTTGTTTTCTTCAGTTACCTTTTTACGCTCCTTTTGTAACTGGCCAATTTGTTCATTGCACTCTTTTTCCACCTCACTAATTTTATTTTTCAATAAATTGGTGTCTTTTTCTTATCTTTTTTGCAGGGCATCATATCCTTCTTGCAAGATATTGTATCCTTCTTGCACTGATTTCAGTTTATTTTCCTATTTATCCTCCAGCTCTCTTTTGAGGTTCTTTATGCAATCTTCCAGAAAGGACTTTTGAAAAGGGGACCAGTGATGATCCTTGGTGATTTTCTCTGGAGTTTTGTCTAAAGGAACCTCTGGCTCTGGGGTCGTTTCTTTGCCTTGATAAAAGCTGTCTATGGTGAGAGCTCTCTTTTGCTTCTTCATCATTTTTTTTTTTTTTTTTAGACAGAGTGGATATCTCTTTAAGGTAGGGAAAAAAAAACGGCGGCTTGAAAAGCTTTGCCCTGGGGTACTTCCGCGAGTTGACTTAAGGTGCTGGGCTGGTGGGGGCTAGGACTAAGTCCGAATTACTCCTTAAACAAGGCAAGTCTGCCAGAACACCTGCCCCCAATCAGGGCAGAGTGTCCCGAGTGCCTCAGATAAACTCCAGGTGTTTGGAATTTGGAATTTGGAGTTTGGAGTTTGGAATTTCTTCCACGATGAGCTGAGCTGAGTCCCACCCTCACTTCCGGCCTACATAGGAGTCGTCTATTTATCTCTCTGTCCGAGTCAGACTAACCTGATATGAAGTTATCCAGAGAGCCGTGCCCAAATATTTCTGAGTTCATTGACTTGAAGATCACTTCAGACTCTTATTTTATTGTTGATTTGAGAGAAGATCGGAGGAGAGGCAGAAAGTCACCTTTTCACTCTGCCATCTTGGCTCCGCCCCCGATAAAATACTTTTTAAAAAATATTAAGTTCATATTAGTAAACTTCAACTCATCTTTCATTAGTCAATCCAGCTTCCTCCCTTAAGAATCCTGGGCTTCTGAGTAATGAAGAAATCCTATAGATGAACAAGAATTGTGTGCAAATTGACATAGAATGTTCCAGAGGTAGAATGGGGAAGAGAAAAAGATTCTGTACTAAAAGAATTCAATTAAGTAAAGCGGTTCTCACAGATAAAATTCAAATAACTCTGTATGAAATTTGTCCTTGCCTATCATAATTTGTCAGCATGGGATTTTTCCAGTCATATCTCCCTTTACTCCCTCCATGTGGTCTGTGTTCCAATAAAGCTCCTCATTTGCTCAGCTCTCTCAATACTTGGCTGTTGACTGTTGCCCATGCTTTATGTTTTGTAGTTACTTTTTTTATTCTCATCCTGATTCTGGCTTTGAAATGCCTTTTACTCCCTACCCTTCTTCTTGATTCTTTCTTATGTTATTCAGATCAAGTTCTTGTCTCTAGCCTGGTTTACTTATCCTCCTACATGTTTATACCTCAATCTCTTCATTATATTTAGTATCATAAATATCCCACTTCCTACTTCTTCTATAAAGCCCCTCTCAAATGCCTTAAATCTTGAATAAACAAAAATTTTAAAAAGTGTTATATTCCCAGTATTTGACGCAGAAGAGTCAGCCTATGTTATTTCTTTTTTCTTACCTTGAACCCCTCCTGACTCCTATGTAACAGAGATCCCATCCTCATTCTCAAAATCATAGAATCACCACATTTGAGTTAGAAGAGTGGCTGTCTGGTCCGATTTATGCCCTTTAAAGGTTTCCCATTAAAACACAACCAACAAGTAATCATCCATCTTTTTTTAAAGACCTCCAATGAGAGGGAAAATCACTTCTTCCTGAGAGGTCCACTTCCAACTGTAGATAGCTCTAACTGTTAGTAAGTTTCATATAGTCTGAATTTACCTCTTTTGACAGTCACTATTGTTCCTAGCCCTCCCCTCTGGGACCAAAACCCAAACCAACCTACCAAACAAAAAGCCCAAACCAAAAGCAAACCTTTCAACCCTCTTTTTCCACATGACAGTTTTTCAGACTTGAAGATAGCCATTGAGGTTTTGTGTGTGTGAGGGTAAGCAGCTAAATATCTCTAGTTCTTTCAACAGACCCTCTTTCAGCATGGACTTAAAACTCTTCTTTATTCTCCTCTGACATTCTGTAGCTCATCAATATCTTTTCAGAAATGTGGTGTCCTAACTAGCCTAAGTCCTGCAAATGTAGTCGGGCCAGTGTACAGCATTGCTCCCCTTTACCATTGCATTGGTCTTCTTCAGGTTTAGCTTGGACTAAAGATCATCTGACATCTTTTCTATGGCTTAGAATTTCTGCTGCCTCATCTCCTCTAATATCACCATCAAAAGGATAGTAAGGAGCAGAAATAAACTTTATTAAATAAAGATCTGCTCACATAACTCCCTTGTTTCAAATCTCTTCACCATTCCCCATTATTTATAGGATAAAGTACAAACTCTATAGCATAACATTGGTATGCTGCATCTCTTTGGTAAGCAACTTGAGGGTAGTACTTGTTTAGTTTTTTACTCTAGCATAGTACCTTTGACATATAATCAAAAATCGTTGTTGAGCTGAATTTGAGTACTTCCGTGATCCTTTTTCAATCCATCGTTCTTATCTTAAACTATGTCTTTTCATACACAGTGCTATAGCCAGTCTAAATTATTCACTTGAGTAATTATTGCTCACTGTTAACCATTAAAATTATTCTCTAAAATACCATAGATGACTGTGAAAATCATATTTATTATTCTAGTACTTGACTCTCATCAAGAGATTTGTTCTTCATTGTAATGCTTACTGTTTGGAAGCACTTTCACTCCCCTAGACCTGTGACTTCAGTTATATAGTGAATTAGCTTCTTGTGAAAAAAAAAAACTTCCTCTACTATTGCAGGTCAGTAACTTAGTTTTTGAGCATTAACTTCAGGCACTGTGCATGGTTATGTGACTTGTCCAGTGTCACAGAGCCAGTACTTGTTTGAGAGTAGGTTTGAACCCAAGTGTTACTGATTGATTGGCTCCCTATGTGATATGTCTTACAACATTGCAAATATAAATTAGCTTCTTATTAACATTATACAAATTATCCAAGAAACTTTATATGGCTCAAAAACTGTAGGTAACAAAAATCAATCACATTTTGAATTTTAAACTTAAACTTCTCAAAACTGATTAAAGGACAAGATCCATATAGTCAAGATTAATGGTTGAATGCCAACTTGGAAGGAGATTTCTAGTGGAATTCACCCGAGTTCGGTCTTTCATTCTGTTCTATTCAGCATTTTCATCAGTGACTCACAAGAAGCTGTGATTAGCAGATGTGCACATAACATGGGGGTGGAAGTTATAGCTAACATGTTGAATAACAGAAGGAAGATGAAATAGAGATAATAGCCTAAACCATGGATTATATATCATAAGCTTCTATTAATAGGGACAATTTGAAAGCCTTACATTTGGGCTTAACAAAAATCAGGTGCATTTATACACCCAAAATTGGGTAAAAGAAATACTGGATTTAGGTCAGGATGAGTGAGCAGTTAGAAATGGCAGCCAAAAAGGCCAACTTCTTCCAAAGCTACATTAATATCATTATGGTATTCTGTATGAGAGAGATGATGGTTCCATTAACATGGAACATTGCTTCCAATTCTAGATGTCCCATTGTTAAAAAGACACTTGGAATTCAAGAGTAGCTACAAGAAAGACTTCTGACCATGCCCTCTAATTTTTGATGAAGGTTCATAAAAGAACCACAGATAATAAATGGGAGAAGAGAAGTGTAGTGCTGGGATGTATGGGAGCAATAATTTTTTTTCAAGTATTTGTTGATTTAAGCATATGGTAAGAAAGATTTTGTTAATTTTGCTTTAAGTTGTGGACAAGTAATTTTTTCACTAAATACAAGAAGCAAATCTCAAACAATTTGAACCTTTTCAGAATTAAGATTGAAAAAGTGCTCTACTGTCTTAAACTATGAGCTAAATATCATAAGATTATATTAGCTGGGACAAATTCAAAATTTTATACTTGCTTCATTAGATGAGTAGAGGTTCATATTTATTTGAGATGCTATACCAGGGGCTCCTATAAGTTATACTGGTTGGTGCAATACTCCTCTTTTACTTGTTGATTTTTTGACACTAGTTTTGATGTCTTTCTCTTCCTGGATTATTTCTTCCATATGGTCTGTGAAGTTTTCTAGGAATTAGAGTGTATGGAGTTCATAAGGTTATTGGGTGATAGATTTGAAGCTGGAAAGAACATTAGAAATATTCTAAATGAACTGTTTTATTTTTTGTATGAGGAAACAGGTCTCGAGAAGTTAAATATGATTCTCAAATCTCCTTATCTTTCCCTTACTTCTCTGCTGACTTTTATAGGAAGCCTTCTTTAACTCTTAGAGCTTTCCATTTATTAATTATTTCCTATTTATCCTGTATGTGGCTTGTTTGCATTTCTATTTTGTTTGTTGTGTCTCTAATTCAATTGTGAGCTGTTTGAGGTTTGATATTCTTGTATCTTCATCACTTAGCACGGTCATAGCAGGAGCTAAATAAGCTAAATAAATGGTGGGTTTTTTTTTGGGAGGGGGGATCTATTAGCTAAATAATTTGCCCTGTCATAGAGCTGGTAAGTAGCAGGGATAGGATTTGATTCCAGGTCCTCTGATATCAAAATATTTTTTTGTTTTGTGACACTACGCAGCCTGCTTTATGTGAAGTCGTTTTCTTAGTGAAACAGTTTCATGGTAGGAATTTTTAGAAGAATTTTTAAAAGAGGCAGTAATTTATTTTTTTAATTCTTTTATGTCATTCTTTTTTGGTTATTTAACCCTTTATTTCTCTCTTTATTTCATCCAGGCCTTTAGCCTCAATAATCCCAGAATAAGATTGATTTTTAAGATGGTACCATTCATTGCTTTGAGAATTCTTGTCCTGCTCATCCCAAAAGATTTGAAGATCTTTATGTGCTGTGGCTCTTTTATTTCAAATATATTATCTTTAAATCTTATCAGTTCAGTTGAATCTCCAAGCTACCCATGTTAGTATTTATCATATTTGTCTTTCTGGAAGATTTTTTTTGGGGGGGGTGCTCTATTTTTATTATTTTTATTTATTATTATTATATATTAAATTTTTATTATTTTCAGATTTAATCATTGATTAATAATAATAATGCTGAAATAATATACTTATTCTTCCCTGTTGGAATCTGCTTAATGCCCATCTTTATTCAGCCATCATATCACTATAAAAACTTGTTGCTACCTATTTATCAGATTTTATCCAGTTATTTTTTTAATTCAGATAAAACTGAAAATTCATCCCATCTAAGTGTTTTTATATAGTATATTATATAATAGTCTTAGTTACAGTCTAGATAAATTGTCATTGATTTTGATGGGCCTAGGAAGCATATTTCTGTGTCAAAGGGTATTTTAGTCACTCTTCGAACTATTCCAAATTGTTGTCTAGAATGATTGTACTAATTCATAGCTCTTCCAAAAATATATTTGTATTCCTGTCTTTCCACTGCATTTTCAGCATTAGCTATTCCCATCCTTTTTTTTTAAATCTTTGACAATATGGTTTGTGTGAAGGGGAAGCACTGGTACTGTTTTGATTTATATTTCTTTTATTATTAGTGATTTAAAGTATTCTTTCATATATTTGTAAATAGTTAACTTTTGAAGATTGACTTTTAGTCATATATTTCTGCTTTCTTTATATTTTGGATTACCAGAACCTTCTCAGATATTTGATATAAAGCTTTCTTAACCTTTTTTGCATCTGTTTTGTTCATGAAAATTCTTTTCAATTTTATGTAATCAAAATGATTGGTTTTATCTTTTGTACTTGCCTCTGTCTATTGATTAAAAGTTCACCTCTTTCTTTACCCCATCCTTGAGACTGGTACCCCAGTATACTGATCTGTTTTTTTCTTTTCTTTTCTTTTCTTTTCTTTTCTTTTCTTTTCTTTTCTTTTCTTTTCTTTTCTTTTCTT
>JAJPUD010004463.1:175472-196539 GCA_023553655.1 Myrmecobius fasciatus
TTCTCTTCTCTTCTCTTCTCTTCTCTTCTCTTCTCTTCTCTTCTCTTCTCTTCTCTTCTCTTCTCTTCTCTTCTCTTCTCTTAAATGTTCAAGATGTATCTATTTCAAATATATATTGTGGTATGTGGTGGTAAGACAGAAATCACGAGATGTAATGGACATAGATAAATGTAGAGCTGATAAAATCTGTGGTCAACTTCTGCTCCTTACACTTGCAGTGGGCAAGTCACATAACCTTTTAGATAGCTCTGTAGGGCTAGAAATTGCTAAGAAGGTGCTGACCTGTATAGCTGGAGACACTTTCCTCCTCTATGGAGTTTCATAGCCATTGGAATAGAAGTTCTTATCCCTTTTGTCATATAAGATATTAATCTAAACCTAATTTTTGCCATATAACTTTGGTGTTCTTGTCAAATAGGGAATAGTTCTTCCTGGGTAATTTATGTTTTCAGGTTTGAGTATTGTATGTAAGTATGAATTGTTAAAGAATTTAGAGCTAAAAGATATGACACTTATTTCATGGCAGCACTAATGGGATACAGATCTCAATATCTATGACATCTTAATAGACAGACTGTACTAAGACACAAAGGAATTGAAAATAAATATAAGAGCTGTAGAAACAATGAATTATTTGCAGAACATAAGATAACAAATAAAATTTTATAGAGTTCATAGGAAAATGACATTTAAATGAAGACAGTAATGAAATTAATCTTTTTTTCCCCTTACTCCTTTCCATATATTTTCAATTTAGTGACTTCCTTGTTTTTCCTACTTTAAAACACAGCATCTATTGACTCTCTTCATTTTTATTGACTATCTTCCATCCCTGAAATACTCTCATTCCTCATGTCTCTCTGCCTGACTTTTGGGGGTCTCTTGAAATTAGAACTAAAATCCCACCTTTTTTCAAGAATTTTTTCATGATACTTCCTAATGTTGATGCCTTTTTTCCCCTGAGTTTGTCTTCAATTTTATCCTGTATTTTTTGTTTACCCATATTTGATTGTATGTTGACTCTCCCATTAATTTATGAGCTCTTTGAAAGTAGAACTATTTTTGACTCTTTGTATTTATAGCATTTATCACATTGCCTGGCACATTGCTTGATAAATATTTGTTGTTGTTTGGGTAAGAAGAGAAATCATAGAAACATCAAAAACTTTGCAAAAGGAAAAGATAATGATGAGACAATATACTAGAATTTCTGCAATGCGGTTGAAGATGTCCTATTTGAAAAAGAACATTACTAAAAACATAAGGCAGCTAGATGTTGCAATAGATAAGAGTGCTGGACCTGAAGTCAGGATTAGCCGAATTCATATCTGGTCTCAGACATGCCAGCTATGTGATTCTGGACAAGTCATTTAATCCTATTTGACTCAGTTTCCTAATCTAAAAAATGAGCTGGAGAAGGAAATGGCAAAGCATTCCAGTGACTTCCAACCCCCCCCCAAAAAAAAGAGCTAAAAGAGTTGGCCATGACTGAAAATTACTAAGCAACAACAAAAGCATATAGTAACAAAGTAGAAAAGGGGAGATTAATGAATTAAAAATTAGAAAATCAACAAATCCAAAACAAGCAAAATGGATGAAGTCTGAAAAGTTACAGGGTAGACATATGAATTGGAAAAACTTAGTACAAGCTAAGAACTGTTTTTTTTTAAAATGTTAACAAAAGTAACCTGAATGAAAAGAAGAGAGGAAATTATATTAATAAAACAAATAAGAGGAAGTCTTAGCAAACAGAAAACAAATAAAAAAATTGTTAATACCTACTACACAGACTTATACTCTAAGAAAACTGAGAATTCAAGTAAAGTAAAAGGTTCTACAAAAATCTAAAATACTCAAATTAACTGAATACAGAGATCTTCTGTTATTCTATCTCAGAAGAGGAAATTGTGTTTGCTGGATAGGAACATTCAAAGGAAAAAAAATCCTTGTTTAGATGGACGTGTATAGAATAATACTGTAAAATTTAAAGAAGAATCATTACCTATTGTACACAAATTATCCTAAAATATTGAGACATAAAACACTCTTATTTTGTGAGACAAATATATATATATATATATATATATTTATCTAGAGATATAATGGTGCTAAGTTAAAGTGTTATACCTTTATTATTTGAATGTACTTTGGTATTTCTTTTTTGATAAATTTTTGAATGATTGTTTTTTCTGTATTTTTTTTTTCAGAGAGTGATAACGAACTCTCAAGTGGTACTGGTGATGTGTCTAAGGATTGCCCTGAAAAGATCTTATATTCATGGGGAGAATTGCTGGGAAGATGGTAAATTCAGTTTTATACTTTACAACATCTTTTAAGTTTTCTTTGAACAGAATTTTGAGACATGAATTAACTTCTTCATATAAATTAAAGCCTTTTTGAGTATGCTAAAATTTGGATTATTATAAAAGAATTTTAAGATGACAATGTATTTGAAATAGCACAGAAAATCAATTTTAATGTAAATATAAATATAAAATCAAATTTAATATAAATTTGTAGCTATATTTAATATCTGTCTTGAACATTAACAAAAACATTGTCATTGCATTTTCAGATACTTATTTTAGTCATTATTCTGCCATTATTTTGTTCAGAATAGTCCATTGCATACTTTATGGTCAAAATTCTTAAATTCTTATATTAAAAGTCTGTTATCAGAAAGCTCCCTTAGAACTCAGAAGGATTGGGAAGTAAGCCCAAGATGAGCTTCCACTGCCCAGTACTGTACTTCCAGGAGTAGTATTACCAACACTCTTAGAGTGAGAGAAAAATTCACTGGGCAATTCTCATGAGAAGTGGGTGTGCTCCCAAGTGAGGCACACACCAAATACAGAAGTGAGAGCTTCTGCTATACTGTTTATTTTAACTTTGTTTTCAATGCTCAAATTGGTCCAGGTCAGATTTACAGTCTGAGTTACAATTAGTTGAATTTACAATCCTCTTTATTCATCCATTCCATAGTTCAGAAGACTTGTGCCCCATCCTTGAGCCTAGCTGGTTTGGATCAGGTTAGGCCTGGACCGTTTTATCAGGAAATTTATTGTTTAGCTAGTTCCTTAACCCATATGGTCATTGATTGGAGATATCTTAATAAGCTATATCACTCTTCCCTTTCACTCTGTTTTGACAATATCTGTGGAAATCTAACTTCTCATACTCTTCACAGAGGCCTATTCATTTGTACTAGACATGCCTGCCTCTCTTTATTTTTCTCACATGTTTCTATATGTCACTTACATGTTTCCTTCCCATCTCTGGTTTAGAGGGGCAGATTCAATCTTTCTACTGTGGAATAAATTGTTTTCAGAAGCCAACTTAAGCCTTGTTTGTAATTAATGCTAATTTCTGGTGTCAAAGAATTTCGGATTGAAAAGACATGATTTTTTTTTTTTAAAGAAGGCTCTCTGGGGATTAGGATGAATTTCTTATCTTGTTTCCAAATAGAAGTAAATAGCAAAAATCTTTTTAAAAAAAAGTATGCTATCTCTATTTCTCTAACATTATTGAACCAAAATCTATGTTAGAGATCTATAATTCCAAACTTGGATTTTAGATACCATTATAGTAATGTGAATAAAGTGCTAAAATTAGATTCAGATACAATTAAGTAGCTAGTTAGCATAAAAATAAAACCTTTATAAATTAAGGTATGGAAATTTATACTGGAAAACCGACAAATAACAGTTTAAAAAAAAATCCTCTCAGGATTCACTGTGAAGCAGGCAGTGATTAAATAGAACATACTCCATATTTTGAAACTGGAAGGTGTTAGCAGGGATTTTTTTTTTTTCATGTTTTGGCCTTGTCTTTTCTCATTCCTGTTTCTCCTTGATTACTTGGTAATGTTTGATTTTTGTTGATATATGACTCCTTGAAACTTCTCCCTTTTTTAGAGGGAAATATTGATGGTGTATTATCCTTGTTTTCCTTCTTTATCTTCTATACATTCTTTTCTCCTTCTTCCAAAGCTTAGTAAGAGCCCCCAAAGATGAATGTGCCCACAAGATGGGGCACATTAGGCCCTATTTCTGTTCTGTTTTTCCTATCGAAAACTCTCATGGTATGTGGTTTAATATTTCTCTCTTGTGGTAGTAATATTCACACTTCTATCTCTGACTCTGACTTCTGACCTGTATTTTCAGTTACCTTTAAGATATCTCCATTCACTTCAGTGGTTTTTAGCTTTTATCATGTCATGGGCCTCATTGACAATCTAGGGCAACCTATAATGTTTTGAAATGAACAGAGCAAAATCTGTAGGTTTATAAAGGAGACTAACATGTTGAAATACAGTTACCAAATTCTTTTTTAAAAAGTAGGTCACAGACCCTAGGTTTAAATACAGTGCTATCATCTCAAATTTATTCTGTTCAAAACAACCTAAACTTTCCAAAATAGAATTGACTTCATAAGTAAATGCTTCCTAAATTTCACAGTACTAGCAAGGGGTCTCAATCATCTAAATCTGGAATATGGCAGCTATCCTCATTCTCCTTCAATTTCTGTATCCCATTTTTGCTAACTTTTTTTTTTTAAATAATGTTTCTCAGATTGATACTTTCTGCTTCATTCTTGCTGCCACTATATCTTAATCAATATTGCTGTAAATTTATTTGATATTCATCCTTCCTAAAGCATCTCCCTTCTCCAGTTATTCCATATTTTATTATCATACTAATCTTCCTAATGTGAATTAATTTCAGCATTTCACATCATTATTCAATGGCCTACCGTGGCCGCGTATTGCCTCCGAGAGAAATTCTAAGTGTCTTTTTGATATTCAGCTCTACATAACAACATGTTTCTTATTTTACCTCTGCTCTCACCATTTAAAGTTGTGGGTATTTAATGAATTTTCTAGGCAGAATATAAAGGGTAATAGCCAGGTTTTTGTTTTGGCAAATTGGATACAATTTGAATTTGCAGAGGAGAGAAGAGAAGCATTCCAGAGGAATGAACAATTCAGTGTAGAGAAGGGCAGTTGAGATTATGAGTCTTCTCTCCTTCCATTTCCACTTCTGTCCCTCAGAAGGGATAAATGGGAAGGAAACATTAATTTGTTAAATATCTGCTATGTGCCAAATTTCTTTCAATTTTTGTTGTTTTCCCTTTAGTATTTGCAAATGTTTTTTAATAGAAATGAGTGATGTATTTTATCAAAAGCATTTTCTGCATCTGTTGATATAATTATATGATTTCTAAAAATCTTAATATTAATATATCAAATATATTAATAGTTTTCCTTATGTTAAACCCTCCCTACATTCCCAGTATAAATCCCACTTGATCGTAATGTAGAATCTTTTTAATATATTGTAATCTTTAGCTAATATTTCATTTATGATTTGTGTATCCATATTTGTTGTTTCATTAATTGGTCTATAATTCATTGGTCTATAATTTTCTTTCTCTGTTTTTACTCTTCCTAGTATAGGTATCAGTATCCTATTTGTTTCATAAAAAGAATTTGTTAGGATCCCTTTTTTGCCTATTATTCCAAATAATTTAATATTGGAATTGCTTAATCTTTAAAGATAGAAATCATTTGTAAATTCATGTGGTCCTGGTGCTTTTTTCTTAGGAAGTTTACTTATGGCCTGTTCAATTTCTTTTAAAAAAATAGATTTATTTAGATATTCTATTTCCTCTTCTGCTAATCTAAGCAATTTATATTTTTGTGAGTATTCTTTCATTTAACTTAAATTGTTAAATTTATTGGTATGTAATTGGGCAAAGTAACTCCTTATAATTGGCTTTAATTTCATCTTCATTAATGGTATTTTCACTCTTTTCATTTTTGATACTAGTGATTTGGTTTTCTTTTTTTTAAAAAAATCACATTGTTTATTTTATTTGTTTTTTCATAAAACTAATTCTGTTTTCTTTATTAATAAATGGGGTTTTATTAATATCACTTTTAATTTGTAGGATTTCCAATTTCTTTTTAATTCTTAGTAATATAGCTTTTATTTTTGCCTTTTTATCAAAGTTGGTTTCTGCAAAATCAAAGACCTCTTAATGCCCATATTTGATGTATTTTTATCTATTTCTGTCCATGACCTTTCTGCTTATTTTAATAACACTGGCTAGCCTGTCTTTGAAATCTCTCTTCCTTGGAGAGTTCAGAAATTAAATTCTCATCTTCATAGGGTGATTTTACTAGATGATATGTCTAGAGGGCATACCTGTTAGATAATATGTCTATGTTATGGTTATATTAAAATAACTGATTAAATTTTAAAGAGGATTAGAACTATTCTTTATACTGTAGCTTTGTACTTAATTCTTATTTAAAATATTATATAAGCCTAATAGTACCTTATTTCCATGTCAAAGAAAAAAAGTTACTGTATGTATTTCAAATTTATTTACTCATTAAACGATTAGGTAAGATATGTTTTATAATTTGTTGAACTTGGGGAATTAAACATGTATTATGACCAGTTGTATATTCCTCAAAGATTCTGATAACAACAGATGATGTTGAAATAATGTCCTTATGTACTCATATTTTTACCAGAAATATTTAAAACAGGGATAGTTTTAAAAAAATTATCCTTTTTATGTATCTCACTGATCATCAATATACTCTAATAGCATTAGGCATAATATCCTATTTCTAACTGATGACCTATTAAGTAATATAGTTGCTGTATATAATGTAGTAGTTGTTACAGTATTGCCAGAAATTAAAGATGTTAATCTATCAGTTTCATGAGTAACCTCTTTCTTTTTTAAATACTATTTAGTTAAGATAAATTGTAGCTTCATTTTTACAAGAGGGTAAATGAAATGCTTTCACAAAGCCTGGCCAAACAGAAGGCTGGGGGACCACTGAAAGCTATTTTTGGTGACCCTCTTATTCAGGCACAAGAAGGAAGCCTTATATTCATTTATTTACTCTGTTAAGATTTTGAGTGAGGATTCTTAGCTCCTGAACAAGTTACTGTTGAAGCATTGAAGAAATAGGAGATGCTCTATAGATGACAGGCAGGTGGGATATGAAGAAGAGGGAAGTAAGGAGAGGTACAAATTTAAACTGGATTGGGATTATTATGAAAAGGCAGAGCTATCAAAGGTTGTCCAGTTATTTGTGCAGTTACACAGCCTGGTTGGCACCTAAGCACAAGACTTTAAGTTCTTACTGATAAACAACACATTAACGTAAGCACTATTATCAAAATGAAAAGAGTGAATATACCAATAATGAAGATGAAATTAAAGCCAATTATAATAATCTTTTCATATTTATTGTTCTAATTTAGTATTTCAATTTACCTTTTCTCTGATTCTGAAATGACTATTACATCTATAAGCTTTCCATTCCTGTCTCTTAAAATATTACGCTCATATTTCTTTCCATTGCCTTTAAGAGGAAGTTATTAAGGATATGATATCAGGGTCATAAATTTGGAATCAGGAAGCCAGGGTATGGATTGCCCAACACTTTTCTTCCACCTTATGTCACTTAAATATCTCCCCTTCCTCCAGTCTTTTCCTTCAGCACTTTTGCATATAAGAAGATAATCCTTCTTCTTGACAAGGCAAACCCATCAACATATATCATAGATCACATTCCCTCTAATCTGGTCCAACAAAATACCCCCCTCTATCCTCCTCTCTGATTCTCAATCTTTCTGTATCTATTGGCTCTTTCTCTACTTCCAACAAACAACCCCTTGAATCTCCTATTCTAAAAATGAACAAATCTCAATCCAACCGTTCCTCCTAGCTATAATCCCATTTCTCTCCTCCCTAAACTTCTAAAGTTATATAAACTAGGGAGCTTAGATAGCTCTTCTCACTAGCTTCTATATCTTCTGCAATCTGGCTTTTGACCTCATCAATCAATTGTAACTGCCCTTTCCAAAGTACCTAGTGATTTCTTAATGGCCAAATCAAAAAGCCTTTCTGACTTCTGTGAAACATTTGAACTTGTCAGTTACCCTCTTTACCTAAATACCCATGCTTCTCTAGGCTTTTTACCAGGTGTTCCTTTTATCTGTCTGACCTCTCCTTTTCAGTCTTTTTTGCTGGATCTTTATCTAGGTTATTCTCACTAACAATGAAGGCCCTTTCCCTTT
Source organism: Myrmecobius fasciatus (assembly GCA_023553655.1). Lineage (NCBI taxonomy): Eukaryota > Metazoa > Chordata > Mammalia > Dasyuromorphia > Myrmecobiidae > Myrmecobius > Myrmecobius fasciatus. Next base: position 183,578 of record JAJPUD010004463.1, read on the forward strand.
CTCCTTCTATACCATCTTAATAGGTGATCTTATCCCGTGGGATCAGTTAACACCATGTAGAAGACTCCATGTATCGATCCCTAATTTCTTTTCTGAGCTTCATTCTTAAATCACCAACTGGTATTTTTGGCATTTCATATTGGATGTTCTATACCTATCTTAAAGTCAATATGTCCCAAGAGAATTCAGTAGCTTTTTTCTTTCAGTTCTACCACTTTTCCAGCTTTCTCATTGCTATAGGTCACTACCAGATTAATATCCTTAATTTCTTTGGCAACACTGCAACAACTATATTACCTATAGTAATTGTAATACTTAGGCAAGTCATCTTTCTTATTAAAGCTTTTTATTTGTGTAACATATGTATGGGTAGTTCTTCAACATTGACCATTACAAAGCTTTCCGTTACAAATTCCTCCCCCCCCAATTCCCCTCCCGTCCCCTAGATAGCAGGAAGTCTACTACATGTTAATTATATTAAAATATTTGACGAGTTGAATATATGTATACAGGTTTCCATACTTATCTTGCCGTGCTAGAACAATCGTATCTACATGAACAAAAAAGATCTGATAAAGGAAACCCAATGCAAGCAAGTTATCTTTCAAAAAGAGCATCATGCTTAATGTCATTAAACTATAGCAATGACCTCAAGAGAAGAAGGAGATGGATGGATGGATGAACAGGCAGATAACTTGCAGAATTATCTACAAGTTGTCTCATCCATAAGAGATAATACGGTCCTTGAGGGCAGGTGGCATGATTTTGCCTTTCTGTGTATTCCCAGAGCTTTCTAAGCATAGCCTGCCTTATGTTAAGTGCTTAAAAAACATTTACTTATTTATTTGACTAGCTGTATTATCACAAAAAGGCTACTTACCCCCTCAGAAGCTCAGTTTCATCATCTATAAAATGGGAAGAACAGAACACTATCTGCTTTGAAATTTTCTTGTAAGGAAAGTATTGCAAAGACAAGAAGACGTGGATGAGTTGAATATTGTGCAACAGAGGGCATAGCTATGGTGATGGGTTCATGTATGCATTGAAGAAGTGATTTATTTAAGTCAGTAACATTAGCATTTTCATTTACCATGTTGTTATTAAGTAACTGGCACATTTAGAATTTCCAATAGAACCAAACTACCAGGGAACAAGTATGGATCACATTTGTATTTGTTGGAATATATGTGTACATTATAATTCTCTTTTAACAGAATGTAAATTACTGAAGTGCAAGGATTTTATCTTTTAGTCGCAACTAACACAGGTCTTACATATTATAGGTGTTACAAATTACTGAAGTGCAAGGATTTTATCTTTTAGGCGCAACAAATACAGGTCTTACAAATTATAGGTTTAATAAATATTTGTTCAATTGAATGAAAAAATGCTTACACTCTGTAAGTATTTAATAAATGTTGAAATAAATACAGTGATGATGCAGATGTCTGTGTATATATACATATATATATCTTTTTTGATATTTTCTTCATATATTTAAACATTTATATATATATGTACATATATATCTGCATCACTGATATATTCTACTGAACATTTATTAAGCACTTAGATATACATATTAAAATATATAGAAAAGAAAAAAGTTAAATTACACAGAAATTGTCAAAAAGACAAAGTCCTTAATAAACACGAGCATAATATTTTAAGATACAAGAATGGACAGCTTATAGATATAGAAGTCATTTCAGAATTAGAGAAAGGGTAAATTGAAATACTAAATTAGAATAATAAATATGAAAAGATTATGCTTTATATCATAACAACTGCTTAGTCTTAATCTATTAAATGTCAAATCAAAAAAATAGGAGCTGAACAAAAGTCAAAATACTGATTTTGATGTAAGTTCCTACAAAGATTTATCTTATAGAAGAGCTGTCACAGTGAATTCTGGAAGAATCCAGAAACTCCTTTAAATTACTGGTTGAAGAAAACCTCAAAAAGTGCTAGGGAAGAGATGACCTTCTGGGTCAGAGCTTCTTAAACTTTTTCTCATTGTGACTCCTTTTCATCTGAGAAATTTTTGTGTGACCCCAATTATGTAAAATAGGCATGCAAATCAAACACTGATAATAAACCATAAATTCATGATCCCCACATTTAGTTATAAGACCTCATGGAATATTTAAGAAGTTGGACTCTAGAGAACTTAGTATGTTATTTTTACAGGCACTCAGGAGGTGACACTTGAAAGAGAACAACATAAAGGGATGTAAAATAGAAAAGTTGTGATAATATGAGTGAGATAATGAATGAAGTTACTTATTAAATAACTATTATGTAATAAGAAATGGGATATAAGCAAAAAATGTAATAATACTGGCTCTCCAGAAGCTTATGTTCTAATGAGGGAGCCAACAAAATGCTTATTGACATGTAAGTTAGTGGTAGCCAGGAAAGAGTATTTTGGTTGGGGAAGTCATTGAAGTGGTGAATGAAGCAACAGGACCATCTTTCTTCTGAGTCAGGGATACAGTTGTTATGATTAAGGTTCTCAGAATAATAGATGGAAAGGTGGGGTGGAAAATGGGAGAGGGAACATGGGTGACCCAGGAGAAAGCTGAAAATCTATGTAATGACTTATTTTCACCAATAAGCATAATAGAAACACTATTTAGAATCTGCCAGACACTTTAGTGAGTGCTTATTGATTGACTATTTACATTATTAGCTAATGTACAAGAATGAAGAAAAACTAAGATAATAATGTCAGGAATGTGTATAAAATGTAAAAAAACAAAACCAAAAACACCCTATATGTATGAAGGAAAAGTGTGGCTCATTCAATAAGTTTTCATTGTTTGCTACCATGTACTTGGAACTATGTTAGGTTTTGAGGTTTTAGAGACAAAAATGAAATGACTTTTGCCCTCAGGGAGGTTACATTCTTTTCTTAGATAACTTGAGCACAACATTGATAGAATGTAGAATCAGCAAAATGGAGGCACTAGAGCCAGAGAGGATCAGAATAGGTATGCTACAGGAGTTGGCATTGGAGCTGAGCTTTTTTTCTCTAAGGCTTCTAAAAGGTGGACCAGAGGACAGTATCATTCCAAACACTAGAGGAGGTCCAGTTTAGGGTCCCAGCAAGTAACCATACATTTTGGGAGGGATATAAATAAGGATACAACAAAGATGATTGAGGAGTGATCAGTCATATGAGCAGAAAGAGAACCATAAGAGAAAATGCTCATTCAAACGTGATGGTTAACTACTCTTTGAGTTAATCCACCAGGATATATGTTTTAGGCAGGTACTATTGACATTTAGCTTGGACCAAAGCCCGGTCACATTTTTGATTCAGAAATGTCATATTCAAATAGAAGCAGATCCTTATTGACTTAGAAAATCATAATTTAACATTATCTATGTTGCATTTTTATTTTGTTAAATATTTCCTAATAACATTTAAAAAACTTTTGTTTAAAGTTTTGAGTTCCAGATTCTGTCTCTCTCCCTCACCTCCCCCCTTCCTGAGAGGGTAAGCAAACATATCGATTATATATATGCAATTATGTAAGACATTTCCATATTTTTGTACCACAAAACTCAAAAGAAAAAAAATGAAAGTTAACAATAGTATGTTTCTGTCTTTATTCAATCTGTTAATTCTTTCTCTGGAGGCAGGTAAGTATGCTTCATTAGTCCTTTGGGATTGTCTTAGATTGTTGTATTGATAATAGCTAATTTATTCATAGTTCTTCATTGAACAGTATTGCTATTACTTTGTACAGAGTTCTCCTGGTTCTGTTTACTTCACTATGCATCAGTTCATGTAAGTCTTTTCAGCTTTTTCTGAAATCATCTTGCTTGTAATTTCTTATAATACAATGATATTAAATTATAATAAAATACCACAGCTTGTTTAGCCATTCCCCAATTGATAAGCATCACTTTGATTTCCAGCTCTTAGCAATCACAAAAAGAGCTGCAATAAATATTTTAGTACAAATAGATCCTTTTCCTTTTTTTAGATGTCTATGGGATATAGACTTAGCAGTGGTATTGCTGGGCACATTTTTATAAAGCTTTGGATATAGTTCCAAATTTCTTTCCATAATGGTTGGATCATTTCACAACTCCACCAACAGTGTATTAAGATCCTAATATTCCCACATATTCTTGAAAATCAAGCATGTTCCTTTTTTTTTTTAATCTTAGCCTTCTCATAGGTTTGAGGTGATACCTCAGAATTGTTTTAATTTGCAGTTCCCTACATTTTAGTTGGATTCCCTCCAAGTTTGACACCTCTGGTTTATATGATCCTAAGCTACTTCACTTATACACAAATGTTTCTGAGAAATATGAACACATGATTTCAAAATCAAAAGTGCATATTAATCCCAAGGTACATGGTAAAAGTTAGTAAGCTGTAGCATTTTATTCACTAAAATGAATGAGACATCACATGAAAAGCATTTTCAAGATGCTGGACAGGATCCAATAAGAAACAGCTTATCAAGGATAAATGTGAAGACAAAGTAATTTACTTCACGAGTGCAAGATGGAGGAGCTATGACATTGAATAAGCATATATTTATAAACATGTGAAAAGAAAGAGTAGAATCCAAATAGCAAAAGTTAATGCTGTCTCAGAGCACCAGAATAGAGGCATAGAATTCTCCAGCATGAGGGGAATGGTAGCCCTGCTATACTTGGTTCTAGGAAGACTACTTCCAAAATGCTGTGTTTAGCTCCAGGTTTCATAATTTAGGGAGCATGTTAATGATGTGTAGTGTGTTCAGAGAAGGATAACTAGGTGACCAGAATGCTTAGGACATTAGAGATCATGCTACGTTGGGATATTTTATCTGGAAAAGAGAAGTCATGGGGAACATGATAACTGCCTCCAAGTATTTGAAAGGTTGACACACTGAAGAGGAATTAGCATCTTTTCCCCCCCTTGACTCAGAGAGCATCATTAGTTGGATGGGTTGAATTGAAACAGAATTTGGTTCCATATAAAGAACTTCATATTTAGAACTGTTTGAAGGTGCAATATACCTTGATTCAGAGGTACCACTATGAGATATATATTTCCAAAAGATCAAAGCTCCCCCCCCATAAGCTGTTTATGGCAGCATTTCTCATAGTAAAGAATTGGAACAAATTTGGTGTTTATTGAAGAATGGCTGTGCAAATGATGACATATGAAGATAATGGAAAGTTACTAATATGGAAAGAAATAATAAAAGAGACTGAAGCCTGAGAAGTTTTGGATGAATTGTTGAAGAGTAAAGTGATCAAAAGAAGGAAAAAAAATAGACTGTCATATTAGTACTGTAGAAATCAACAAATCATATTTGTGAACTCTGATTTATATAATGACAATAATGAAAGACGTTTGAGACATTTAATAAACTTTAACAAGTTTTTCAACAAGCATTTATTTAAAGATTCTGATGATACAAAGAGATTGAATGAAACAATTCCCTTGGTCAATTATGACTACAGAAACCTAATGAGTTTCCCACTTCTTGGCAGAGAAGTGATCTAGATAAGTACAGAATGAGACTTACGTTTTCAGAAAGGACAAACACATGCATTTGTTTTCTTGCTATTCTTATTTATTAGCAGGGAGAATTTTATATTGCATTCCCATTGTTTTTATACTGTACTTGGCATAAAAATGATTGTTTTGAACATACAGGAAATGATTGTTGATTGCCTGACACAAAGAGCTGTAGTATAAATTATTATTGTTGTTCAAGCACTTCAGTCATGTCCAATCTCTTTGTGACCAAATTGGGATTTGTTTGTTTAGTTTGTTTCTTTTTTATTTTTTGTAAAGTGGAGTGATTTGGCACTTCCTTCTTCAACTTATTTTACAGATGAGGAAAGAGGTTAAATGACTTGTTCAGAGTAACACAGTTAGGAATTGTCTAAGGATGAATTTGAACTCATGAAGATAATTTTCCTGATTCCATGTCCAGCACTTTATGTACTGTAGCACCTAACTTCCCCGTATTACAAATGACAATATAATTAAGTTGTGTGAGAGATTTTAGGAGGGACTTAGGGAACTGGAGCAATCAAGTAATATTTTATGGAAAAGTTGGTACTTTAACTGGGCTCTAAAGGGAAGAATTTCAATAATTAGGTGATATAGAAGTAAACCATTTCATGTATGGAATATTTGTAAGCAAAGATATAGTATCTGGGCAGTTTAGGATTATGAAAAAACTAGTTTGTGTACAATGTAGTATGTGGTGAAAGTCTTCTTCATTTGGTCCTGGATTTTAAGTCTCCACAGTATAAGGCCGGCCAGTGCTGAAGGTATGGTTCACTGGGGTAGAAACCTCATATGATGTGTTCATTGGAGATCATGAGTGGCACTCTGGTTTGCATGGAAAGTGGCATTTTGTTTTTAAAATAACTGTTATCAATCCAGCTCTCTCTGCCTTTCTCCCAAACTGGGGCTGCCCAGCTTCTTCCCACTTGGAAGAGAACTCTCTGGATGTTATCTCTATAAAGTGTCCCTAAACCTTGGACAACTACTTCATTCAGCTTTGGGTCTCTTGCCCTGTAGCTGATTTGTTCTGATAAGTGATAATGGCTGATCACCCAGCCCATTATATGTCTCTGGCCTGAGACTAACCTTGCTTCTCATCCCTTGATGAGATGTCCACCTAGCTATTTTTCCATCCATCCTCATGTTCCCTATTACTCTACTCAAAATCTCTTTGAATCTCCAGATCAAATTCTTTTTTGTGGTCACCAGTACATTATTCGTGTTTTCTCTCCTATTGGACTATAAGATCCTTAATTTAAGTTCAGAGACTGTTTCCTTTTTGTGTTACTATTTCTGAGCCTTAGCACAGTGCCTGACATATAGCACCACTTCCTAAATGCCTTCTCTATCATTCCTTTCAATATGATACAAGACTGAGGCTGCATTAAGGGGATCAGAGTTTTATAGGTCAGAGAAGGCTGATTGGCCTGGATTGTCTAGGTCTAAGCTCGATCAGTGGAGAGAAAAAGAATCGGAGTGTTCAATCATGGCTCCAAGTTCAGAGTTTAAGCCAGCACAAGGATTCTCCTCTGGGAGAATATCCTGAGTATGTAGTTCATTTCTTTCTCACTTCAGTGTTCTATAATCCTCATGTTCCTTAGAGGCTCAGGTCAAATGTTGCCTTTTCTGTGAAGTCTCCTTTGATCCCTCTTCTTAGTTTTTTGTCCTCAAATTATCTTTCCTTACCTGTGTGTATGTTGTATTCCTTCCTTAAAGTATCAGCTCCCTAAAGGCAAGGATGGACTTGTTTTTGTCTTTATAGTGCTAGTGTTTTGTGCTTAGTGGGTGCTGTAATTGAGTTGAAGTGGATGTAGAATTCAGTGGGGAGGAGAAACAGTATCAGATCTAAAGGAAGGTTGCAGATCCATGAGTGTCTGTCCTAGTGCTCTGTCCCCTTTTAGATATAGGCATCTATATCTAGCAAGAATGCATTGATTGAGGGGTGGGGGGCCAGTTATTACATCAGAGAGCTCTGTTCTCTGAGGGGAGCTTGTACAAGTTTTAACATTCTACAAAGGAGAAAGAATCAGTGGCGAATTTGATAAGAATTGATATGACCTCAGATCATTCCTATTTGAAGTAGATTTTAGAAGGACAGGATCATAGAGTTTAGTGCTAAAGTCGAGTTAAATTCTTAAGGTCAGCTTTATTTATAATTGATAAGAATTGAGGCTTAGCTTCCTGGTTTGGGGTATTAGTTGTTTTCTCACTGTTTTTTTGGATGAGATGACCCCATAGAATTTGACTATACTCCTGTGACCCTTTCAGTTTGGTTCCATTTTCTTAATGCTAGTTCGAAATCATCCTTCTTTCCAAGTGAACTTTTGGTGAGGAATACTAAAAACATTAACAATTAGGCAGCTGCACTGCCCCACTTTCTTGCCCCCAACCTTGGTGATGTACCATGTTCAATCTCCCCCTTTCTGTGATCCCGATCAGGATTTGGGAGATATACTGATTGCTTCATATAAGTTGTTAGTCATAACTAAGAACATAGTCATTGAGAAATAGAAAAGAAGAGCATTTCACTGAAGGCTTATTGATAATTTAAGACAAGGTAGAACTAAATAATGAAGGTAGTGATACCATTGAGTTTATTATCTCCTATTTTTCCTTAACCCTTTTAATTTTTTTCTTGACCTAAAACTAACATATTATATAAATTCATAAATACACTTTCCATAGTAACTATATGATTCCTGAGAATACTCTTTTATAGATTTCCTAACATGATAAAAGGATTGACAAAGGTTATTGATTATTCTCTCTCTCTTCTTCCTACCCTCCCTTTCCCCCTCCCCTAGGCACAATAACCTTTGTGTACGGCCCAAAGGGCTGTCTACTTTGGTGAAGAGTGGGGTTCCAGAAGCATTAAGGGCAGAAGTATGGCAGTTGCTAGCAGGCTGCCATGACAACCAGACTATGCTGGATAAATACCGAATTCTTATTACAAAGGTAAGAGTTATTTTTTGTTTTGTTTTCCTAGGAACATATATTAAAATAATCCATTTTGCATAGAGCTCAGATGGCACATTTACTCTTTCTTGTCAAAGGGATTGGAACTGTGTGATAAACAGCTTTTCCTTTTTTGTTACAGACCTGAACTGGATGCTAATAAACAGTAAAAACAAACAAACAAAAAAATCCCAATTACCTTTCAGTGTTTCTGGCCTTGGCTCTTCCTTTTTGGATTTGTGTTATTTCATAAAAAAGATGTAGTGTATTGGGTTTATTTATATGTTAAGTATTTTCTAACATGTTTTGGTTAACATTATGTGTTTATGAGATTTATACATAGCAATTTCACTGAGGCCTCAGATACACAAATGTAACTGAAAAATGAAAACAACTTAGGAAATTTAATTTTTAATAGCTTTCTCATCTTTGGGAGCCTAATGGTATGGGTGCTGCAGACAGACAACCTCTTATCTTTTTTTCATCAGGGCTTTTTTAGAGACCATTGTGAGTTCTATTGCTTAATTCTCTAGCATGATGATGATGATAAATCTAGGTTTAGATTAGTGATTTGCTTTTAACTTCTATATCTGCTGAAAATTTTGAGATTTAAAGATTTTGGATTTCAGCTGTAGAAGGAAAGATGATGTCTCATGGTATAAGAGCCTTTCGGCCTGTGAGAGGTAAAATAACTTGCTAAAAGGTAGGTGGTAGTGAGAATTATCCAAGAATTGTGATGTTTGTCAGACTAATTCAATGATTTTCATGATGTTTATTTTTAAATGGGGATAGCAGCAATAACTAGAATTGACAAAAGAAAAATAAGTATCCCATTCTTTTTTTTTTTTTTTAATCTTTCCACTTGTCCATTTGAATAATCCGCCCTTAGCGCTTACTTGGTGATCATCTTAAATTTTTTTCAGTGTCATCAGTCAAACCTAACAGGCAAAATGAAACAATAAATTTAAAAGATTTCCTGTACTGTGACCTGAAGATGACTAGGATTACCAACCAATCTAGAGCTGAAATAACTCTAGAGGCCATCTTGTTCCATACCTGCAGAGTTCTAGTGATTTCCTTATTGAATATTCTAAAAGTCACATGGATCTGTCACCTCATTGATTTGAGAATTCCCTTCAGTGATATAGATCACCAAATATTGGCTCTTGCCCATTCAATGATCCTCTTGTATATATTCTCCCAAAAATTCACTCTATGGGATCTGTCCAAGTTTTGGAGGACTTTCTGATTTTAGGAAGATAGTGGAGTATGCAGTTTTCGTTTTGTCTTCCTATGCCCTTAAAGATCATAGGATTCTGACTGTGGAGTTGGGGTGATTTTAGAAGCCATTGGGCCAAACACACTAATTTTTTTTTGTCCATTGGGTACTCTGCTCTTGTCATGTGACTGGCCTAACATTTCCTGTTCTATAATTTCTACGTGGTTTGTTGGATAAGTAGAAAGAAATGATGTAAACATTTCTTTGCAACCACAAACTGGGTTAGCCTGAGTTAAAATTAGAGTAATTTCCAGATGATTATAGAATCATTTTTTATTGGTAATATGTATTAAATACCAGTAGATGCTTCTTTCTGACATGACTTGGAGAAAATGCTAGGGCATCCAACTGAGATTAAGAACATGCCTGGTGATCACTTCTGTATGTAATTATTTTAGTCACATCACCACTCAGATAAACACCAAGAATTTGGGAATTTTATTTAGGGCATGGAGAAAAGTAAACAATTGCCCAGGTCAGATATAAATGGGGAGAAAAATTTTGACAGCCAGAAGGCCCCCAGAATGCATTGGGTATCTGGGGAAAGAAAAGAGAAGAACAACAGGTCCCACTGGAATTTGCATGAAGTACAAAGGCGATAACATTTTTGTTTAGTCCTTTTGTATAAAATGCTGTTATCAAAATCGAGATGTTAGCATTGGTTTAGATATCAGTAAACTTTAGAATCCTCCAGTTCATTTTGGTCTTCTTTGTTGAGATAGTTCAGACTGCTCTCTCCTAATCAAAGCCATTCTTTAGTTTATTGGAAGGAAGAATTAAAAAGAAAAAGAAGAGTATAGAGAGACACTGTGTACATTTTCTTCTCCCTCATTGTTGATTACCAGTTAGGTGCAATATTATATTTGCAGAATTTTAACATTTGCTATACCTTTAGAACATATCTTTTGTCAATACTAAAGATCTCTTATAATCATTTGTAAAAATTTTTCTTAAGAACTATAATTCTGCAACCACTCACACTGCTGTTTACTATTAGTAATGGAATCTAATTGTGTTGGTGATATGGTCTGGTATTTAGTTTCCAACCTAAGAATGACCTGCCAAAAAAAAAGCCCAGAACCTATATTTTCCACTACTTTTTTTGGATAGCTTTATTGAATATGTGATATTTTGTTTCTCAAAGAAATAAATATGTTCAATAGACAGGGTAAAGAACATCAGTAATACTAACATTGTAATTTGCTCATATTTACAAGAACAATAGTTAAAATCTTTTGTGGAATATTGTTCTTTGAAAAATGTGTGTAGACCAGAATTTGTTTTTGTTTTTGTTTTTTTAATTTTTATTAAAGCTTTTTATTTGCATAACATATGTATGGGTAGTTCCTCCACATTGATCCTTACAAAGCTTTCTGTTACTAATTTTCCCCCCAGTCCCCTCCTCTCCCCTAGATGGCAGGAAGTCCACTACATGTTAATTATATTAAAATACTTGACAAGTCCAATATATGTATACATATTTCCATACTTATCTTGCTGTGCAAGAGCAATCGTATCTATGTGAACAAAAAATATCTGAGAAAGGAAACCCAATGCAAGCAAACATCGATAGAGATCATGGAAATGATATGTTGTGGTCCAAATTTCATATCCCTCTCTCTGGGTGTATATGGCTTTCTTCACTGAACAATTGGAACTGGTTTGAGACATTTCTTTGTTGCAGAGAGCCATGTCCATCAGAGTTGATCATCATATAGTATTGTTGTTGCCGTGTATAATGATCTCCTGGTTCTGCTCGTTTCGCTCAACATCAGTTCATGCAAGTCTCTCCAGGCCTCTCTGAAATCATCCTGCTGGTCGTTTCTCACAGAATAATAATATTCCATAACATTCACATACCATTTATTCAGCCATTCTCCAACTGATGGGCATCCACTCAGTTTCCAGTTTCTAGCCACCACAAAAAGGGCTGTCACAAACATTCTTGCACATGTGGGTCCCTTTCCCTTCTCTAAGATCTCTTTGGGATATAAGCCCAATAGAAATACTGCTGGATCATAGGGTATGCACAGTTTGATAACTTTTTGAGCATAGCTCCAAATTGCTCTCCAGAATGGTTGGATCTGTTCACAGTTCCACCAACAATGTATTAGTGTCCCGGCTTTCCCACATCCCCTCCAACATTTGTAGACCAGAATTTGTTTTAAAAAAGCAATATAAACTGTTAAATGCTTAATTACTATTGATTCTTCAGACTGGATAAGTGTAATTTTAAGGAAATTAATCTACCCAGTTCCAATTCACTCTGCTGATGAATAACAGCACAGAAATGTATATAATGTAATTTTTTTTGTTAACTATGCAGTGTGATTAAAAAACAAAACAAAACCACAAACCTAGCATTTTAACGTAAATAATTTAGAATCCTACCACTGCTGTGGTGTGCCTTTTTTTCAAAACTTTAGTAGTAGAATGGAATATTAAATTTTGTCCCAGTCTTTGCTTTTGAGGGAAAAAAAAAGATTTATTTAAATTTTTTCTTATGAGGGAGGGAAGGGGACTAGTCCTAGGCAAAAACATCAGATTCGGGGTTTTTTACTTTTTTAATGGCCAGTTTTTTATGTATAAAGATGGAAATCAGGTAAATTATTAATAGACATTCAAATAAATTTATCTGTGTGAACAGAGAGACTTATCATTTCAGTTATAAAAGCATGAACATAAGGAGGTGATTGCTCATTGTCAGTCTCTACTTTTGGCCCAATTTAAAATGTCCTTTCTTGTTATGTCAGTGGGAGAATTACTAACACTTAGCATGGTCCAACATATCAAAATATGTAGTTGTAAAAAACTTATTAAATGCAGCAGGATACTCAAGTGGTCTGTGGGTTCTTGCATTTTAATGCCACTGGTGTGTATTTGTGCTGATGCTGGTGCTATTTAAAAAATTCTGCCTTTAAGATAGGTTTATTCTGTATTAAACTGAATTGCCATTTCAATATATACTAGTTTCAAGGGTCATATTGGAAAGTTTATTCTTTAATCATACTTATATGAAATTCAGATGTCCTGTTTAAGATTCTAGAAATGTATATCCATTAATTTAATTATTTGTCAAAATATAATTTCTTATGGAATTTTCATCTTCAAATATATTTTGGTTTTTAAAAGACAGATACCATATAATTTTGTACCTTTCTTATTAATTCTTAACTTTTATATTATACCATCTTT
>JAJPUD010004464.1:0-95633 GCA_023553655.1 Myrmecobius fasciatus
AACTGGTTCTGGAATTAGGAAGACCTGAGTTGAAATCCAGCCTCAGATACTTAATCCTCACTGGCTGTGTGACCTTGACAAAGTCACTTAACCCCAATTGTCTGCCTCTCTGAAGAAGATGAAGGAGGAGGAGAAAGAGAAGGAGGTGGAGGAGGAGGAGGAGGAAAAAGAAAAGGAGGAGGAGAAATACTGCTCAATAGAATGAAGACAGTCTTTTGCTAGTATCTACTGAACTTCTGGAATAAATGTCATTAATAATGACACCCAATAATGAGGATAATGAGAAAAATGAGACCCATCTATATTGTGTGCTGTGATGGATCACGTATTGTATGGAAAAATGGACCCCAGTAAGGGGTAACAAACCAGTTTCTTTTCCACAGAGAGCTAAAATGCTGAGAATTATGAATGATAATGATCAACACAGTTGCTTGACAGGTAGTTCCAAGCAATCAGAAATGTGTCCTTTACAACTACAGTCTTACTATAGACCCTGGTCTGGCTCAGATTAATTGAGATCAATGGCCTGGCCAAAGACAAATGGAGAACAAACATGCTTAATTGACTAATTGTTTATTAATCACCTCACCCTGTAGGAAGAGTTTTCTACCATCTTTGAGCATGAGATGCTTGGCAAGAGAGGAGGAACATATCTAGCTCACCTGTGGAGAAAGTGAAGAGGGAAATACTGCAGAATACTGATCAACCAAGAATGACTGGGAGGAGCCTGGGGGACACATGGGAGGGACTTGGTTACTAAAAGCACACTCTTGCTTCTGCACTGGGCATTCTTCCACTATAAGGAGCGCCTGCTTCCTGCAGGAAAGTAATAAACATTCCTCTCACTAAGGAGACTTTTTGTTGTTTTGGGGGGTCTCGGACCCTTGATCGCATTCATAACAACTGTTTTTTCTGATATTGCATCATCCAGATACTGACTCCTTCCTAAGTACCCATGTATCCACATTCTGCCTATTAGAACAACAGCAACAATCAGCAACAATGTGTGTCTCATTATTTTCCCATTATGTCAAATTGCCTTTGAGAAAAAAAAAAGACCTGTGGTATATGACCTCAGGTGAGTTCATAAGGTAAGTGTAAGATCATTGCTTTCAAGTTTAAAAGCAGTCTTTGATGCTGTGATTAGATCAGGTGTTTCAGAGGACATTGAGATTTTTAGAGTCCCAACGTTCTTAACCTGGAGTTCTGTGAAATTATTTTTTAAAAAAGTATTTTGCTGTTTCAGTGTAATTTGTTACTTAGGAAATTTGTGTATGTAACAACATTATTCTAAGAAGGGATCCATAGGCTTCAACAGACTGATGCCCAAAGAGTTTGAGACAAAAAGATTAAAAACCTGTTTTAGTCCAACTTCATAGAAAGCTGAAAGGAAAACAAAACAAAACAAAAAAGCAAAGTGATTACACAGGCTGGATGAGAAGCCAAGTTTTCTGCATCTATATCCGGGACTTTTTTTCTACCATACCTTCCTGCTTCTAGGCAAGCACCAAATAAATAGTTTTTTTATGAAAACAGAAGTCATAGAATCCTAGACTGTCATGTCTAGAAGATACTTCAAAGGATTTGCAGTCCAACTCTCTCACTTTAAGGAAGGCACTTACTAAAGACTTGTTGATTTTATTGAGTTTAAGAGGTGAGCAAACCTCTCCTGAAAGATCAAACACAAACTCCTCTGCTTGACATTTAAAACACTTTGCAACCAGGCTCCAAGTTACTTTTGTTGGCTTATTATTCCCTACCTTCACATAGTCCTGTTATTTGGCCCTATAACCTTTTGGCTGATGCTCACACATGAAAATCTATTTATCTTACTGTCTTCATACAGACTATCTGTCCCCAATTCCAGAATGGATCTTCTCTTCACCCCTACTTCTTAGATCTCTATTTTTTTCTCCATGGCTCAACTCAAGGAAAATTTTCCCTTAATCTTTTGGCACTAGTGCATTTTCTTCTTCCAAAAAAAAATTACCTATTTTAAAATTTACATACATACACTTCATATATACTTAGATTTATATGTGTCATTTACCTGGATACAGTGTAGCATCCTTGAGGATCATACTATTTTATTTCTTAGTTTCCTCAGCCCCTAGCATAGAGTAGAATCTTAATAAATAAATGTTTTCTGATTGTCTTATTAACTGAGGCCCAGAATATAAAAAAGAACTGGCAATCTTGCTAACCTTGGGGGAAGAAAAATGCTTTCCACTAAAGTTTAAAAAAAGGTAGGAACAGAAATAATTCAAAGTACAGCATAGTCATATTAGAAATCAGTGAAAACATTCAGGGTCATTCAGTCCAAGGACTATTTAGTTCATTCCTGGAGAGCAAGCTACCTTCATTTACTTAAAAAGTTCCATAAATGAGAAGGTAAGCAATGCCCTTGAGCACTCCTTATGTGGAGCTTCCAATATCTACTTTAATTTTTAATACCACACACTATAAAGGCAAGAGCCATATGATTCCCAGTATCATCACCGTTAAATCTTCTCCTATACCATCTTAGCCATTCATCTTGCTTTCCACACTTGAGACAACTTGCAAATTGCTTTACACCCACTCACCTGGGGTGAGTCACGATTTATGCCAGGTGAGTGGTAGAGAATAAAGAATATTTGGTTATTAACTGGAAACAGGGTGTGTGTGTGTGTGTGTGTGTGTGTGTGTGTGTGTGTGTGTGTGTGTGTATTCCAGGCAGTGAGCTTGTTTCTTCTCTTTACTAAACAGAATGAAAGAAATTGTTTTTATTAACAGTTTTGGTTGGAATGGAAAAGGCCACAATATATTTCCAATGACACTTGGACTATGGTCTTTTTGCTTTTATTTAACTAGCCCTTTTCTTCTGGCAATTCTCTCATTATCAAAAGAAATGAAAGGAACACTTCCATGTTAATGCTTAATCTTCTCAAACAAAATGCAGCTCATATTTTGCCTTGGACTCATGGATTTTGGAACCCCATCTAAATCGATGAACATGACCAAGTTTCAGTTTCATCTTCTATAAAATAATAGATTCTATATTAGAGAGTTGTTAGGGTTAAATGAGCTGATAAAATACTCTGAGCATTTTAAATCTTGCCAGGTTGTAGTTGTTTATTATTCTTTTTCAAAGAAGACTACTGACATCACGAGGTTATATCATAACTTGTGTGTGAATGGATTTTAAGGGAGACAGTTGCACAAACTCACCAGCCTGACTCTCCCTTCCTGAGTCACCAAAGTCCAGTATCAACACAATAGCAGGACAATTGGAGGTGACTCCAGATTCAGTAATGACTTTGGTGTCTTCAATATTCCACCAAACTCATTCTGCTGGAAGAAGTCTTCACAAACTTGGACAGACATCCCCAAAATCTTTTTATATAAGGATGAGCTATAACTATTGATGTTCACACTTTTTGTCTTCAGTTATTTTCAGTCATGTTCAACTCTTCATAACCCCATTTTGTGTTTTCCGGGTGAAGATAAAGTAGTGGTTTACTATTTCCTTCTCAAGCTTATTTTATAGAGGAAGAACTGAGGCAAACAGAATTAATTAAGTTGCTTAGAGTCACACAGCTAGTAAGTGTCTGAGGCCAGATTTGAACTCAGGAAAGTGAGTCTTTCTGATTTCAAAATCAGTTCCCTAACTACTGTGCCACTTACAAAACAGACATAAAATGAAGACTGATAAGCTCTGCTTTCTATTTTCAATTGTCAGCAATCTATCCAGCCAAATCTATCTTCATACTTTAATCATCTTCTCTCTCTCCCCTACAATGTAGCTAAAAAGAAAAAAAGAAAATTCTGCCATCTTGAGCTCATTATGAGTTTTAGCATTCCTGACATCACTATTACAAGATGTTTAAAGTTCTTTTGTTACTTGAATTTGCTTTAATTTTCAAAACATAGTCCTTTAAAAAAAAATTAAGCTGATTGGTGACTTTTCTGTGCATCCAGAGAGAATACTTTAGATAAATCCTACATTTCCTGCAAATTAGAATTGGTTCTCATTGTAACTTCAGAATATCCTTATTGAGAATTTCCCTTCTGTCTTGAACTGACTTTCCCAATACTTTTTTAATCCACTTGATACTTAGATGTACTTGCTCTGAAATATATCCTCATTACATTTAAGATAGATGTTAAATCTCAGCTTTCTTCTGTTTCATCACAAATTCTTTTTTTTAAATTTATTTTATTTGAAAAAAAACAGAATAAGGAAAAAGAAAAAAAGAAAAGAAACACAAAACAAAATAAAGCAAATAAAAGAGAATACTGTCATGTGCCAACCAGCACATCAGGGAAGACTCAAAATATATAACAAATTACTAGATCAAGAAAGTACATATATATATATATATATATGTTACATATATATATACATATATATGTGTATATATATATATATATATTAGTAGAAGAGATCATATTCCTGAATGTCTACTTTTTCTCTACTTCCTTGTAAATTGTTCTTTGGTTCTCTACTTTGCACTCTATTTACTTTATTCTTTTTCTCCCCTTTCATCCCTCCTTACCCTTAAACAAGCTACAGTTAAAAAAAAAGACATTTAGATATATAGATATATACAAACATACATACATCCTCCCACATATACACGTCTTTCCTATTCCTACTGCCTCTAACTAAATTCTGCCCCATAACTTGCCATGCTATTATTTAACCTCCCCCCACCCAAGGATCCCTCTCTTGTCTTCTTCCCTTACCTTTGCTTCTCCCATCCACTCATCCTTCCCCCTATTATTTCTTTACTCTTTATAAATTTTGGAGGGTGCTATACCCTTTATGGTATATATGTAATGTTGCAAATTGAACCCATTCTCAATGTCAGTGGGTTTTCAGAACTATGAGCCCTTCTCCCTCCTCTAATGTCTCAATATCTATTCTTCATCTGCACCCTCATTTGTATAACATGACTATTTTTACCTTAATTCTGTCAGTCTTTCTTTTGAGCTACCCTATTGTTGATCTGAATCTTAAACATATAATATACATATGTAAAAAACATAATTAATTTGTCCATGTTTAAACAGTTTGTCCATATTAAGTTTCTTAAAATTTATCTTTCATATTCTTTCTTATATGTAAAATTTTCTGTCAAGTTCAGTTTCGGGTGGATAAAAAGTCCTGAAAATCTCCAAGTTCATTGAATGCCAATTTTTCTCATTCAAAATTATGGATAATTTTGCTGGAAATGATATTTTTGGCTGAAGGTTTAGCTCTTTTGATCCTCCATAGATATGATTACACGACCTGTGGTCTTTTATTGTAGCTGCTGACAAGTCTTACAGAATTCTAATTGTACCTTCAGCATATTTGAATTTTTTCCCTTGTTTCTTGCAAATTTTTCTCTTTGATTTGAGGGTTTCAAAATTTGGCAATAATATTTCTTTGTGTTTTCCACAAAGGATCTCTTTGAGATGATTTTTTTCTATTTCTACTTTCCCCTCATGTTCTATCACTCCAAGATAATTTTCTTGCATTATTTTCTGTATTATTGTGTGATGATTCTCTTTTTGGTCAGAACTTTCTGGCAGTCCAATTATTCTTATATCTTTTCTTTATGATCTGTTCTCCAGATCTGTCATTTTTCTTATGTTTCACATTCTGTTCTATTTTCTCATTCTTTATTATCTTGGTCTCTCATAACTTCACTGGTTTTTCTTGCCCATTTCTAATTTCAAAGAATTATTTTCATTTTTGAGACTCTGTACCTTCTTTTCTAGTTGCTTAACTTTTTTTCATAATCTTCTTATGATTTGTATTTTTCTTTTTAATTTTTCCTCAATATTTTTCATTTGATTTTTAAATTCTTTATTGAATTCTTCTTTTGGACAGGGAACCATTTCATATAACTCTTGGGGTAGAAGCTTTTTTTTGTTTTTTTTTACTAAAGTGTCCTTCTCTGAAGATGAGCCCTGGTCTTCCCTGTTCTGTAATGTGTTTATAGTACAATTCTTTCTTCTTTACCAGTTCAATTTTTTTTTTAATAAGAGGTATTAGTGTAAGCACTTTTAATTGTGAAGTGGGGGGACAGTGCTTCTGACTTTACTTCAGCTCTCCACTGTGACCAGGACCCCCAAACCAAGAAAAAAGATCCACCCTCTTGCAAGTTCCCACAGCCAGCAGCATCCCTGCCCCACTGCCTCCAGGTGCTGGTTCCTTCTGGGCCCCATCTCAGCAGCACAGCTGGACTTGGCATTCCCAAACAGCCAAGGTTCACTTCATCTTCCTAGACTCCACAATCTTGGAGGGGAAAGTCTCTTTGTTTCCTGCCACACCCAGCTAGGTTAAGGGGTCCCCACCGGATATTTTTGTAGAGCAATCTTGGAGGTGTTTGCACTGCACAAAGGTTAATCCCCAGCCTGAGGTCTTTTTTCAGATCTTCTTAGACAGTTATCTGGAGGACCCTGGTTCTTCCCCCAAGCCTTCTGATTTTTCATTAGTCTATGTTTGCCTTGAGGCACAAATTTGTTCTATTTGTGGGCAAAATTGGGAGAGCCTTAAATTTACCAGTTTACTCTACCACTTTCCCAGAATCCTCTTCCATAACAAATTTTAAGAAGTTGTATTCACTTTCTCTTAATATTCCCATCAATCCTACCCTAGCAATAAATTTCTTTATGTTGAAGAAGATCAAGTACAAAAGGAAAATTCCCATGATTATTTAGAAAAATTCCCATTGTTATTTTATCCACTTGTGCAGGGGTGGTAGCTTAAGAAATTATTAGGTCTTCTGGTTTTGGCTGATAGTGAACTTCAACAGATTTCTGGATAATTTAAGTTTTCCATACTGGGAAGATTTCTCATCTCTGCTATAATTTTCTACCTATTTCCTTTTTCTAAGTGGTCTGTAAAAAAATTATATAGCAACATTATACTGTTCTTGCATTGATCTTCAATCAACCAATCAATCAATAAATATTTATTAAGCATCCACCATATTCCAGGCACTATACTAAAAATAAAGAATTAAAAATCCCTATTCTCAAGAAATTTATCTTTGACTGAGAGAGACAAGATTTGCAAGAGTATATACATCATAAGCATAAAGAAAATATACATAAATAAGTGTAAGTTTGTAAAAAAAAATAGGAAGTTGGCAAGGTCAAAAATGCCATCATGTAGAAACTGAATGATTTGAGCCTTGAAGAAAGAAATTCTTTGCTGAAGAGCTACAAAAAAGGAAAGGGGAATTCATTTCACATTTAAGGAGGAAGAGAGCCATTTCAAAGGCATAGATAAAGCAAATGCAGTGCGATAAATGAGAATCAGAAAGAAGGCTTGGAACAGGGGAGAAGTTCACATCATTGAAAAAAAGATAGGTTGTGATATAATGTAAAATTCTTTTACAAATTAAGTTTGGCTCAAATATTCTGTTTCATACTTCTCTCCTCTTGTTCTTAGATTTCCTCCCATGAATGGGGTTTCTTTTTCATTTTGTCATAGGTTGCTTTGTTATCTTTTGTTTTTACACTGACTGTAGTTCTCCCTGTTTATTTGTTTTACCTTTCTCCCAGAGAGCCATTTCTATAGTAAATTATTTTTCAAAGAAAGAAAAAGAAGAATATATGGGGGTAGTAGTAAATATTCAGTGAGACCTATCAAAAGATATATAGTATGACATTGTGTTCAATGATTTAAATCTATGTCTCTTGACATCTAAAAAAAAAATGGAGATGTCATCTTTGGGACCATGCTTATTTAAAATTTCACAATATTTAGTTTTAATTTTTTTTTGTTAATTTTTTTTTCATTTACATTGTCTACTCTATTCTCCTTTCTCTACTATTTCACTTGGAATCAGTTTACCTAAATCTTTGTATGAGTCTCTGTACTCAATATTTTCATATTATATTTATATAAATACAATTTACTTAGATTGAATTTTTCCTTAATATAACATATTACCACCTTTCTTTTTTATTTGTTCAGTATTTTTTAACAAGATGAATTTCAAGCACTAAGTTTTACCTTAGTTTTAAATATTCAAATCATATTTTCTTTTTTGAGTTTGAATATTTGACTTCTATTATTCCCTACTATTATGTATTTGTGTACAGACATTTGAGGTTATCATATTATTGCTGGTTCCTTTTTTTCTATTTCATTTTGTCCCTTAAAGTTCTAGAAATTTCATTTGCTAATCCTATTTTTGTACTGTATTCCAACTTTATAGCAAAGCAGCTTGATGGATATATGTGGGCAAATGCCTCCTTCTATACTTTTTTGTTTGTTTGTTTTAAAGCCCTTCTGATTCAGTTTGCAAAAAAAAAAATTATTTTCACCAGGTTTTTTTGTTTTTTGTTTTTTGTTTTAGATTCTATCCCTGGCCAAAATCCAGTCATTCCTACATTTGAACTTAGAATCTTCAAATCTAAATTCAATTTTAATATACATTTCTTAGCCAATTGTTTATCTTTCCTGTCCGTTTTTCTCTTCTGTAAGACTTAATTCCAATGGAAAGCAAACATAAAATATTACTTCTGCCCTAGTAGTATTCACTTTTTAATCTGAATTTTTTAATCTTTGCTATTGCTTTTATTTCTGAACAGTATAGTTTGTATCCAAGTGAATCTTTGGAGACAGGTAGTAATCAGCAAACTTTACAAGTCTTTGAAGGTTCTTCATTATATTTGGAATTTGTGTCCCCAGAAGCAAAAAGACTTCTGTACTCCAGCTATTGATAACTAGCTGACTCAGTTTCCATCAGTAGAGAGTCACTAACACTACCTTAATTTCTTCCTTCAGAAAACCAGGATGCTAACCCTACCTCCACTGCTTTTTTGTACTATTGATTTAAGAAGCATCTCAGTAATTTCTCTCTTTTTGGACATGACAATTGACACAGAGCATCCATATCATGATTCAATATTACAGAGGTGAAAGTCAAACTACATTCCTCAGAACAAAATGATCAACATTATCTTAGGTACAAATAGGAGAATTTTGTTTTCAGCAATAGCTCTTTTCTCTTTCAATGCTATCTACTCTCAGAATCACTACAAATTTGTTTGCACTCAGTGCTCTAGTATTGTCCAGTGTCCTCCAACTAGAAATCATCCTCTCTGGTCCTTTTATTTCTTTTAGTCATTGTCCTATGCTTCAACCATTTCATGGATCATTTCACAATAGGATGAATTGATAAGGAACCCCATCTCTGTTTTTAATCATATTTTTTCAAATATATGCAAAGATAGTTTTCAACATTCCCATTTGCAAAACTTTGTATTCCAAATTTTTCTTCCTCTCCTCCTGCCTGCCCTCTCCCCAAAACAGCAAGCCATCCAATATAAGTTAAATAAGTTTAATTCTTCTATACATATATTCATATTAATCATTCTGTGGAAGAAAAAATCAGATCAAAAAGGAAAAAAAAACGAGAAAGAAAAAAAACAAGCAAACAACAGCAACAAAATGTGAAAATATTGTGCTTTGATCAACATTCAGTCTTCATAGTTCTCTCTCTGCATATAGATGGAACTTTCCATCACAAATCTATTGGTATTGCCTTGAATCACCTCATTGTTGAAAAGAGCAAAGTCTATCACAGTTGATCATCATGTAATCTTGTTACTGTGTACAATGTTCATTTGAGGTACCCTTCTCTTAAGTGATTGACTTTCTAAACTGACATTTTTAAGAGTTATTTTTAAGAAATTTTAAATATTAGAATATTAAGTTAATATTTTAAATGTTATTTAGATTTTATATTTTATCTTTAGATAACATTTAAACATTTAAATATATATTTTAGATGTTTTTCAATATTTTATTTATATTTAAAATATATTTTTGATATTTACATATTTATAAGATACTAAAAGGCATATGTACTTTTTACTATGGGCTTCTTGTCTTGAATTATAGGAATTATTTAAAAGGTATCACAATTACAACTGTTTACTATTAGAAGCAGATGCCTTAGAATGTGGTATTCTCACTATCAATTGAAGTCGTAGAGTGAAGATTGTATAATTGCTCTACAGGAATGTAGTAGAGGAAATTCTTGTTCAATTATAGGTTGGACTTGGGAGTAATAGTGATCCCTTTATAATTCAGGTTCTGTGATTTGGGGAATTCCATAATATGAATGAAACTAGTAAAAATAATGATATTAGATAAGTAGTCAGATAAGGATGAAACTGAATGACAAGGTATGGGCCAAATGATAATGAAATTTAATGAGTTCAGAGCTAATTGAATATCAGAGCTCAAAGAGTCATCATTAATGGATCATTGTCAATTTGGAAGATCTCCTAAGGTCTGTAGTTGGCCCTGAGTTACTTAGAGGGGTTTTTTTTTTGGTTTGTTTGTTTGTTTTTAATAGTGACTATCCTAAAATTTGTATATGACAACCAATAATAAGGATTAGCTGATTTATTGTATTATTCGATCAGGATTCAAAAGTATACTGGGAGCCTAAAATATTAAACTAAATCTAAGGATAAGAAAGAAAATCAACTTCAAAAGAAGAAGGGAATAGCATTGATATTCATTTTTGTTTTATTCTCCCATTCCCAAACCTAGAGTAGAAGAGAGTAGATTTGGTGATATTCAAGATCAATAAGACAGCAATGTGATATGGCAGCCAAAAGAATGAATGCAATTGGGCTGTATTAAGACAGTCATAGTGTTATGAATAAAATTTCACAATCCTACTATATTTCTGGGTCAGGACATATCTGGCACATTTGGTTTGGTTCTAGCATCAGTTTTTTTAGGAAGGAAATTGATTTTAAACATAGAGTATAGAAATTAGAGTAGTGAGTGTCCCATATTCATAAACTGGGAGGATCACTTGGAATAACTGTGAATCTTTAGCCTGGAGAAGACAATGATTGTGGTTAAGGGAGGTGACATAACAGTCTTCCAACATGTGAAAGGTTCTCTATGGAAGAATGATTAGACTGGTTCTTTGGGGCTCAGAAGGGCATCAAGAGTAATGAGAAGAAATTTCAAACACAGATTAAGAAAAACAGCAATAATATCTACAACCTTAAAATCCTTACAATTAGAGCTCTCCCAAAAGCTTCAATGGGCTACTATGAAAAACAGTGGACTCTACTCCCTGGAGAACTTTAAATAAAGGAAGAATAATTATTAGTTAGACAGGTACTACCAGCAGTTTAGGGTATGAATTGGGCTAAAGGACTGCTGATGTCCCTTCCAGTGTTAAACTATGGTTATATAAAGTAACCAGTGGCACACCCAAGTCAAAGGGAAATGAACAAGTCTAAAGTAGGGTGACCTATTTATCATGATGATTTCACCACCAGAAAGTATTATTAGTTATTGTCATTAGTAGAATGATATTATCTTCCACTTGTCTATATTTTCTGGTTCTCTATAAAGAATAACTTAGAAAATATAAAGATTAGGAGGTCAGAAGTATTTTTAATAGCCAGTCATTAAACATTCTTGCTGTATATATATAATGTGTTCCTGGTTCTGCTTGTTTCACTCTGTATAAATTCATCTAAATTTTTCCAGGTCTTTTAAAAATCTTTGTAGAACAATAATATTTTATTACCTTCATTTCCCATAACTTGTTCACCCATTCCCCAATTGATGGGCATCTACTCATTTTCCAATTTTTGGTTATCACAAAAAGAGCTGCCACAAACATTTTTGCACATGTGAGTCCTTTTCTCTTGTTTATGATTTCCTTGGCATACAGACCCAGTAGTGGCACTGTGGGGTCAAAAGGTATGCATAGTTTGATAATCCTTTGGGCATACTTCCAAATTGCTCTGCAGAATGGTTAGATCATTTCACAACTCCACCAACAATGCTTTAGGGTCCAGTTTTCCCACATCACCTCCAACAGTATCTTTCCCTGTCATTTTAGGCAATCTGAGAGATGTAAGGTGGTACTTCAGAGGTGTTTTAATTTGCATTTCTCTAATCAATAGTGATTTAGAGAATTTTTTCATATGACCATAGATGGCTTTAATTTCCTCATCTGAAAATTGTCTGTTCATATATAATGCCCTTTTTACTACTCCGCAGAACATCCAACTGTCCAGAATGCTTAAGGTCCAAAAATGCCCTCTGAACAATTTACGCCAACTCTCTTCGTGTCATTCCACCACATACCATATGGCTTAAATCACTTTATGAGAAAAACAAAATTGAGTAGTGGTGGCAGGGAAATCTGCTTGTAAATGCTTCTGGAGGCAATGAAATTAAAAATTAAAAAAAAATCCCAAGAGACACATTTCCAATAACTGGTAGGTGGTTAGTGAGTAACACTATTTCCCTTCATACCTCAGGCTATTTATGGGATCAAAATCCTCACATTTTGAAAGCATTTAACTTCAGCCTTGAAATAGGAACACTGACACTGCTACCTAAAGGCCAGGTAAAATGTTTATTCTCTCTCACCAGGTACCTCGTAATTATCAATTTTATGGGAAAAATAATCATTAATATATGTGCATTATTTAACTGCATTTCCCAATCAGTCTTGCCAACCTGCACATTTCCCTAATAAGCCATTTGTTCCAAGTGCAATATTTTATTTAAAAATAAGCACCAAAATAATTTTATTAGGGTTAATTGACACACTCCAGCAGGAAAATGAACCACTTTACTACCCAAGCTTTTAATAACAAGTTTTCCAGATTGTTTCAATGGGCACATTGGAACACATTTCTTGAGGACTGTTCTTAAGATTTAATACAGGCTCACAGATTGCTTTTATACAACAGTTTCCATGTCAACAGTTCAAATAATTAACTCAGTCGCATAGATAGTAATATAATATTTAGGACTTAGCTGCAAGGATTTAACCATTAAAGTCTTGTAATTAGTTTCTAAATCCTGGACTTTAAACGATAGTGGTTTTATGCTAAGGCTTTGTCAATAACACTTAGTCAATACAATCCAGTATAATATTAGAAAGTTGCCCCATCCCCAACCTCTTATTAAATCTAGGAGAGGAAAATGAAATGAATTTACTATAAATTAAGCTAGGTCAAGGGAGATAACCTTCTAGAAATGTCCTCCTTCCCTCTCAGGATTAATCCTCAAAGAAGAATTAAAGTTTACTTGCTTGGTAGAAACTCAAATCCTTGTCATTTCTGATGAGTTTGGCATCAGTAACTGGATACCAAAAGCTCAGGCTTAATACAGCATTGAATACTGAGTCAGCATTTCCATTTGTAGACTTCTTCAGGGTCAGTAACTTCATTATCCATTTTTATTTTAGCTGCCAGTTGGCACAAAGGGCTTTACCAGTGAATAAAATCTTTAATTTAAGGGGAAAACAAAAGATATTTTTATGAAGCTATAGACAAATAAGCCATCAAGCATAAGGGAGTCAGAAAAGAAATTGTTACATTACATTAATAGAGATTTGTCCTCCCTGAACCTCCTACCCCAAATGTTTAGAATTTCCAGATGTTAGAAGCTGCTATGGAAAAACACAAATTGTTGTGGAGATGACTGGTTTAAGAAAATAACAGGGATTATTTTTAATTATTATTTATTACTTTTAATAATATCAGTAATGCATTCATTGAAACTTGCTAATAAAATTGTTTTATCTTTATTCCTGCCAAATATGTTCAATTTGATTTTGTTACTACTTTCCTGGGTAAACATATGTTTCTAAAGACATTGGAATGGAGGGTTCAGTGATTCAGTTATAAAAAGGGCCTCTTCCTTATTACTAGTGATAACTCTCACTAAAGTCTGAACAGCTCAAAGTCATCCAAGCAAGCCATAAGCAGTAGGGCAGGAGTAGCACTGACTACTAAGCTAGTTGGGATTCATGGTAGTCAGGGCTGTTGTGGAGCCAGAAATTAATCACACATGGCCTCAGAAAATCTGGAAGGTTCTTACCACATGGACTATTCCCTCTCCACACATTTCCACCACCCAGCCTCCTTGCCCCCCCCCAAATAAAAAAATAAAACTTAATTGGCTCAAAACACTAAAACTGAGATCATTAGTAGTTTCCTTATCACCAAAGGCATTAAAAACTGAGTGCATGAGGCAATTCTAAGGCTGGATGATCTTCCCATTCTTGGATAAGGCAATATACTGAGAAGCAGCATGATATAGTGGATACAGTAATGAACCTGGTGTCTCTAAGCCCACTTGGAGTTTGAAATTTGCTTTTGACAGTTGCCAGCTGTATGACTTTGTAAGTACTTTCCTTTCTCCAGGTCTTCATTTCTTTATCTTCAAAACAAGAGGGATGAATTTATTCTCCATAAGATCCCTTCCCTGGAAGTTAGGTAGTGCAATGAATAGAACTCCAAGACTGAAATTAGGAAGACTAAGCTTCCTTAATTCAAATCCTGCCTCAGACACTTAATAACTGTGATCCTGATCAAGTCACTTAACTCTGTATTAATTTCCTCATGTGTAAAAGGAGCTGGAGAAAGAAAGGACAAAACCACTCCAGTATTTTTGCCAAGAAAATCCAATAAAGGGTTACAAAGAACCAAAAACTATTGAACACCTAAACAACAAAGTCCTTTTGTGCTCTAAATCTATGATCCTCTGAGCAGGAGCAAAGTTGTGGCAAATGCATAAATAAAGAGAGATGCATTCAACAAAGCCAACTCCAAGTTACAGTCAAGTAAACTTTCCTTGATAAATGCCTCATAGTCTATCAGGGTCATCTTTTGTTTCAACAATGGACCAGGCATTCTGGATGGTGAACCAAATCTGATTCATCTCTGGTCCAGAATGATAACAGAAGTATGATTAGTCACATATTCAAGTCAACAAATGTATATTAAATATCTACTATGTGATAAATACTGGACCAAACTCTTGGAACACAAATATAAAGAATAGAAAGTCAGTCCCTGCTTTAAAGTAGCTTATAATTTAATGGAGGAAGACAATAAACACACTTTTATATTTCAAGATAATCAGGAAAGTTTACTACTTAAAGACTCACTTACCTAAAGACCTTCAGCCCTTATATTTGATCTGATATTCCTATGTTTTTTCCCAAAAGATTAGAAAGGAACACATTTTTTCCTGAATGAAAATAATAAGGGTTAAGAAAGATGGTCTCATATTCACACATTAATTCAAAAAGATGACACTATAATCTCAGAAATCAGAATTCAGTAATCTAATGATATAGAAAAGATTAGAGATATATTTTGATGGAGAGAAAGAAGATACTTCAAGAAAATTCTGTAGGGCAGCATTAAGCTTCTCAGAATCTGAAGAGAAAGTGATGTGTCATCAAAGAGAATCATGCATAGAAATGCTAGAATAAGAGTAATTAAGATATATAAAAATGTACATGCATATAGACACATTTATTTATTTGCTCATTTGACATAGAATTGACTGAATAGTGGAAATAACTCCTTTGAAGGTAAAATCTTAAATGATCATCCCAACAGGTTCATGCCAACATGTGTCTGCGAGAACACTGGCTTATATATGTGTGTGTGTGTGTGTGTGTGTATGTGTGTGTGTGTGTGAACCCTATATATATGTATATACATGTATATAAGGTTTGCATATACATATATGTATGTGTGTATATATAATATACACACACAACTGGGATGATGATTTAGGATTTTACATATATATATATATATATATTCATATATATGTATATAAAGATAGATAAGTAGATGAATAGAAAGAATACAAAGAAATAATGACAAAGTCTGGTGTGGTATTTATTCAGGAGATCTGGCTTCAAATCCCATCTCTAACACTTAACATTCCTGAGGAGGTTTCCTTAATTATAAAATGAGAGAATTGGTTGAGAAAGTTTCTAAATTCCTTGACAGACTTAGAACTATGATCCTGCTTGCTCTGTTGTAGGCATTGTACAAGGTACTAATAATGCAAATACATCAGCATTGTCAAAACCAATTAATACTTGAAGTTCAGGGTGTGCAATATTTTCATGCTTCTTTCACATAAAGTTGGTGAAGGGTAGAATTCCTTAGTCTTCTCTGGTGAGTCTCTGATATTTTAAAATATAATTTTATATATTTTATACATAAAATATAATTTTATAGCAATTTCCATTTATAATTACTAGAATTCAAACTTTTAAGAGCTAAATTAATCAAGAAAAAAAATGAGCCCATAGACTGAAACCAAGAGTAGACATAAATAAAAGGATACAAAATGGTATTTTAAGTGATTGAAATGACTCTGTAAGTTCCACCAATGGCTGAGCATTAACCCCACCAGAAGGATATGAACAATGACAGTAATGGAATATTTCCCACACTCTCCTTGTTTTCCTAATCTTTTTTAATTTTTACTATGCATGTGACATGAATTTGCTTTTGTTATTGGCTTTAAATTGGTGGCTGAAATCAATGTATAAACTGGGTTTTGGATTCTACTTTCTTTTCTTTGCTTCATTCCTGAGCAATTGACTGATATCATTCAAATATACTGATATTTCTATGGTATTTATAGTCATTGCTTCTTAAGTACAATAATAATTTTTTTTTTCTTTCCTAGAATGAACATCTCATTTCAGAGTTGCAGAGAAAGTGCAATAAGGAAATGTCCCCTACCAATGCAGCATCACTCCACAATCTGTACTCTTAGAAAATTGTTGCAATTAAATTAACAAGTTAACAAGATACAACATTTCATTCCATTATTACATCATATTTTTCCATTTATTCTCCATTTGGATCCAGCTATTTTATTATTTTAAATAATATTCATAAGAAGGTATCTTAGTACAGATCTCTACCCTGGTCCCCTGTCATTCCCTTCTGAGTCACTATCCCCTTTATTTTTTTTCTGTTACTGCACCAAATTCTGGGGATTAAATGAGAAATAACAGGTAAAGTTATTTACAGATGTTAAACCCAAATGCAATGGAGACAGCCTCACATAGGGATTTAAGAGCTGGTCTTTGAATCCAGAAGATTTGCTTTAGATTGCTGCCTCTGCCTTTGCATGACTGGGCAAATCTAAGATTTTGATGCTTCCTGAAACTCTTACAACACTTCAATGCTCCTGTACCTCTCAAGATTATGAATTGCTGAGTAGATGTTGAATTAAACTGGTAGAGGGAGCTTTCTCATGATGAATTCCCTAAATTAACGAAAATACAAGTCCCAACCCCCAAAAAATGAATGAATATACTCTATTGTTATAATAAGAGGGTCAAAGGATACAAATTTTTATAACAATTTTTTTCATAATATTTGCAAATTTGTAGATTTCCTCAAAGCATATCTGGCAAGAGGAGTAATAGAAGGATGGAAGGAGATCACAAAAAGGAATAGGGTAAGACTTTGACAATGAGAAAGAAAGATAAAGGAGGCAGGAGAGAATATCAACGATCATTTAACTAAAATTGGGATGTGCACAATAAAAATAACCCACATTTATAGAGCTCTTAAAGCTTAACAAAGCACTTTTCTCACAACTATCCTATGAAGCAGGTAGTGAAACTTTTATCATCCTCATTTGCCAGACAAGGAAGCTGAGTCAGCTCCAGGAGGGTAAGTTGCTCAGTATCAGGAAGTTTGTAACTTTCAGAGCCAGAATGCAAACCCAGGATTTAGGATTCAAGACAGTGGTCTTGCCTTTTCAGCAAGCTCTTTGAGGGCAAGGGTCATGTTACTTAGAATTATCTTCTCTCTTTAGACATCCAGCATAATTTTTGCCTTTCTTTATATCCCTAATACATAGCACCTTTCCTGACATGTAAAAAGAAGTTAATAAAAGGCTGGAGAAATGACTGATATATTTAGGTTTAGAATCAGAGATCTGAAAGTGGAAGGGGTCTTAGAACACCTAGTCCAAATCTTTCATTTGACAGATGAGAAAACTGAATGATTTTTTCCAAAGATCACCCAGTGAGTAGGTAACAGACTCACGATTTAAAAACTTCTGATTCTGAAAATCCTGAGTTTTTACGTGTCATAAGCTGCATTGGTATTTGTTGAACTTTGCTACTTAGAGAGCAAGACTACACTGAGGAAATGAGGATTATTATAAAGGTTTCTATTAATATGTAAAATGTTTTATGTGTGTGGAGTAAATTCTGACTCATGACCATGCTATGAATATAAGATTTCATTTGCTTCAATGAATAGATCCTCCTCTAGTCTCCATAACTCAAAATGGAGAGATGCCTCTGTAAGCAATGTTAGTTTGACCATCCATCATTACATGTAGATTTTTCTACCTACAGGAGTTCTCATGGTGGAATAACACAGATGAAATGTACGATGGGAAGATTTCTTACTTGGTACGTTAACAGTACAATACACACAAAATCTTTGGGAATAAAAACTTTCAACATTTGATTTTAAAATGATCATAGTAAGAAAATCACATATTTCCAATTTGCTCTAAACTTCAGGATCTGGAATTAATTTTCCCTTAAAAAATATTTTTAGATAATAAGATAGAATGATTACTTGGCATGTATCAGGCCACTGCTGAGCTCTGGACATCACTGTCATACCTTCAAAGACATTACATTGATTATACCATTAGATAGAAGATCATGAATTCTGCAGCTGACTACTGGATTTTATTTCTCAGCAGCCTTTTACTTCTGAGTAAGATTTTGAGGGAACATTTTATCTCACTTGATCAATTTTAGAGTGGCAAAAATTCTCTATTTCCTCTCCTCTCCCATAACATTCTGACAGTCTTTTACTTTCTGAGAAAGAAAGGAACAAGGATTTGTTAAGTGCCTACTATGTGCCAGTGGCTATGCTAAGCTCTCTACAAATATCTCATTCTACTCTCACAGCCACCACATGAAATAAATGCTATTATTATTCCCATTGTATAGTTGAGGAAACTAAGGTATTATTAATCCCCCCAAATAAGCCCATATTAAACAGTGGTAATGATAATGCCAATTAAATTAATAACATCTATCTATATGACATTTTCATATCCATAATCCTTTGTCTCTGCAATCTCTTCTCATCCTCCCAAACCTGAGTTTATTAGATTAAAAATATCATTTAAAGATAGGTTTAATTAATTACTTGTAAGTTAGACAACAAAACAAATAATATGCATCTATTGAGTAATTACTGTCTATAGAGCATTGTGTGAGATTCAAATTTTATTTAGGATTCTTGCCCACATGAAAAGCATTAAGCTACTTATAAAATTATATATAACACAATACAGAATGATATGTTTAATTTAGAGATATAAAGTGCCATGTGAAGTATGAGAAAAATAGTAAGTGATGACCACATTATCTCCCAGAGAATAGAGCTAGAAATTATAACCAGGTCTGATTCCAAGTGCCATGCTTTATTCTTATATCATTTGATCTCCAAGCAAGACTTGAAGAAGACTCTTTTATCCCCATTTTAAAGATGTGGAAAGTGATGCTAAAAGAAGTAGGACACCTTGCTCAGGGTCTTTAAAGTTTGAATTAATGAAGAGAGAGAAGAAGCCTTGGATATAGAGCATAGGTAAGGTTGGTTTATAGGAAAATTGAATAAAAACAATAATTACATAAGATTCTATTTTTTTAATCTCCTCATTTCTCTTCCTTAAATTTCATAATATAGCCATGGTCTACTAATATCTCTCTTTCTCTCTCTCTCTCTCTCTGTCTCTCTGTCTCTCTGTCTCTCTCTGTCTCTCTGTCTCTCTGTCTCTCTCTCTCTGTCTCTCTCTCTCTCTGTCTCTCTCTCTCTCTCTCTCTCTCTCTCTCTCTCTCTCTCTCTCTTTTTCTTTGAAATCAGCCATCAGAAAATGATAGGGATAAACTTCCACGTACTCACATAAATGGCGATAAACACTTAACAAATATTGTTCTTAACCACATTTGTATTTTAAGAAGGGGCAAATCTTTTATCCAAAAAAATGAATCTATAATAGCAAGATTAACCATTCTGGTTTGTAGCAGCCCTTTTTGTAGTGGCAAGGAACTGGAAACTGAGTGGCTGCCCATCAGTTGGGGAATGGTTGAATAAGTTATGGTATATGTATATTACAGAATATTATTGTTGTATAAGAAAAGATCAGCAAGATGATTTCAGAAAAGCCTGGAGAGATTTACCTGAACTGGTGATAAGTAAAGTGAAAAGAAGCAAGAGAACATTGTATACAACAACAAGAAGATTATATGATAATAATCAACTCTGATAATCATGGCTCTTTTTAACAATGAGTTAATTCAGGCCAATTCTAATAGACCTGTGATGGAGAGAGCTGTCTGCATCCAGAAAGAGTAATGTGAGGACTAAATGGGGACAGCATAGTATTTTCACTTTTTTAAGTAAGGAGGAGAAAAGCTTGGGAAAAAAAAAGTTTTTTGCAAAGGTCAATGTAGAAAAATCACTCATATGTTTTGTAAATAAAAACTCTAGTCTGTCTACTTTCCCTGCATATTAACAATGGAAGAGTGGCAAGAAGGAAGAAGTATTGTTTATAAGCTAATGAATAGTGAAAAAAAATAGCAAGCATTTTTATAGTTATATGAATTTTTTTTCCTAATACAAAACAAGGGGGCTTTCTTATCCTTATTTTAAAGATGTAGAAACTGATGTTAAAAGAAATAGGATGTATCATTTGGAGAATGGCTGAATAAATTATGGTACATGAATGTTATGGAATATTATTGTTCAGTAATAAACGACCAGCAGGATGATTTCAGAGAGGCCTAGAGAGACTTGCATGAACTGATGCTGAGTGAAATCAGCAGAACCAGGAGAACATTATACACAGCAACAAGACTATACGATGATCAATTCTGATGGGCATGGTTCTCTTCAACAATGATGTGATTCAAACCAGTTCTTATTGTTCAGAGATGAAGATAGTCATATACATCCAGAGAGAGGCCTGTGGGAACTGAGTGTGGACCACAACATAGCATTTTAATGCTTTCTGTGAATATTTCCCTGCATTTTGTTTTCCTTCTTAGGTTGTTTTTTTTCTTCTCTCTTTCTAGATCTGATGTTTCTTGTGCAGTAAGATAACTGTATAGATATGTATACATATATTAGATTTGTCATATAATTTATCATATTTAGCATGTATTAGATTACCTGTCATCTAGGGGTGGGGGTTGGGGGGAAGGAGGAGAAAAGCAAAAAAAAAAAGTTTTTTGCAAAGGTCAATGTAGAAAAATCACTCATATGTTTTGTAAATAAAAAGCTTTTAATAAAAAAAAGGAAAAAAAGAAATATGATGCCTTCTTCAGGGTATTTAAAGTGTGAGAAACATTTTCCTTACAACACTTAACCTATGTATATAAAATGAATTCTTCTCACTGATTTCTGTTCAATATTTTTATAATTCTCTCTTCCTTCTCTCCATCTTTAAAATAAATGCTGTTGAAATTTTTCTTTGCCTTAATAGCCCTATCAAAAATTTATCCTGCCTATGGGTAAATAGTTTAGATTTTAGAATGTTAATGCTAGATCCCATTTTTGGTATCACTTATCAGTTTTGTATTAGATTCCCCACAATGGCTTCCCTAATACAGGATAAGAATGGTGAGGGCTCTGTGAAAACTAACCCTATAATTAATACCTTCAATTTTTACCATCTTACCATTCCTGCCATTTTACAGAGAGGCAACTGAAACAATTGAGACATTAAATGACACGCTAGAAAATATTTGAAGCAGAATTCCAATTCACATTTTGTATTCTTCCTCCTGCTCCAAGCAAGGAAATCTCAAAAAAATATTTTGAATCACCTGTAAACCTACTTGATAATCAGAATTCCCATGCTTTTAGTGACAAATTATTCCTAGCTGCTGCTTAAATTGAGAGTCTTATTACAGCAAAAACTTTAAGACCACTTCAAATTGTTTTGGACCTAGAAAAATAATGAAATAACATTTACTTTATTAATGGTTAGACTTTTCTCCATAAATTCAGTGGGGGAAAATTTCCACTTTAAAGGTTTTCTTTAATTTTTGAATAAGCTATAAGCTTTATCCACTCTCCTGATTGCTTATATTCTCAACTAGATTGTTCTCTTTTCCCCTTGATACTCTATTGTGTGCCAATAGTACAATCTTCCTCTTACCTCCAGTTCAGAATACACTCATAGACTTAGTCACTGATAGGCTTGAGTTATAGGCATATTAAGCTGAAATCTATTGCATTAGTTATCCCATCTATGAAAACTTTTCAAGGGCATCTTGGATGATTGCCTACTATTTTCTCTTTTCAACATCTTCATTACCCAGCAATTTTTTTTTTGTTTTTTGTTTGCGTGTGTGTGTGTGTGTGTGTGTGTGTGTGTGTTTTGGTGCAGTTGTGTTACAGGTCTGATTTTCACAGTGCCTTCATCATACTTAAACTGTATTAACAAAGTCATCCTGATGAATCTCATATATCAATTAGTGCTGCCAAAGAAGGAGTCCAGCACTAACATTCTAAAATCCAAACTATTTGCTAGCATGTAGGATATATTGTTGAAACAGCTGCTAAATGAAGAAAAAAATTTAATAGCATTTATTTCCACAATAAAGAGAACTATAAAGATATTGAAGAGAAATCAATGAGAAGATATCTTCTTACAGACACAGGCTGAAGTTCTGAAGCCCAACTGAATGAAGTTGTGAAAGATTAGATTATGATTTAAGATTTTGACTTGTTTGCTTTCTAGTTTGTGTTTTGTTTTTATCTGGAACTATGATTTTACCTGGGTGAGGAACTCTTGTTATGGAAGCATTTATCAAAGCAGATCTGCAATTAATCTGTATCTGAGAGACCTGGAGATTAACCTGAGACAAACTGAAGGGTGAAATGATTGGTTAGTATATCATATGGACATCAGGTTTCACAGACTGATAAAACCCATATCTTTTTTACTTCAAGATTGGTTGTCTATCTACTGTTCTTGATGATGATGGTAGGTGGTGATGAAAGTAAGGATGACTTTAAAAACTTAAAGCATTATATAATTAAGCAATAGCAATGGTAGCAATTAAGAGAAAGAATAATGAGAAGCCTACCTCTGTCATCTACTACATTTGTTAATTAAGGCAACTCACTTAACTTCACTTAGCCTCAGCTTTGTAATCTATAAGATGAAGGATTTAGACTAGGTAACTTCTAATGTCCCTTCCAGGTCTAAATTTAAGATCCTTTGATAGTTTACTAACAATAACCACAACCAAAGAGTTATAATAATAGTTATGTAAGTTCTGTGTAACTAAATGTAAAAAAAAATCTAATAATGGTTATTATAATAATTCTTTAAGATTTGTCAAGTGCCTTGCTCACAACACCATGATTGGGTGCATAGTACAAGTAATACAATCTAAATTTACAGATGAGGAAACCAAGGCATAGGAAGGTTAGATGAATTGCCCAGGATCAAATACAGGAAATATCAGATCTCAGTGGCACTTAATAAATAATTAAGAGTTATGAGATTATCTCATAACTAAGTTCAATTTTTAGGTGAAATTGAATAAAAATATTTATTACAAATATTGCTGTTCCTTCTTGTACCAAATGTTGTTCTGAATGAAAAAAAAAGTTATAAAGAAGAAAATATAGACATTCCTCTTAGGCCTGCTTTTTCCTTCCTATACCCTACAGTGTTATTATAGGTATGATAGCAAAATTATTATTTTAATTGCTACATTTTATGGGAAGTAAAGTTGCTTTAAAATGATGGCATTGATTTTTAAATCTATATAGATGCTTTTTTAAAATGACTTTTCTCCCTCAAAAGGAGTTTTTTTGGAATTTATTTCTAGAACACCTTGACTAGGTAAAATATATAAGCATTTTTCAACTGCTGCTAAAGGGAAATTTTCTACCAACTAGTAGCAATTACAATGAGACTTACATGGGCAGGTACTTAAAGAAAAGGAAATGAAATCAAGGTCATTGTCATTTGATTTACATGTAAAGTCCTCTACACAAAGTGCCTCCTTCTCTCCCTGTCCTTGCTTTGCTGTATTACTTTTTTTAAGGGTTTAAATTCTAGCTACATAAGACCACTGATTGTTTTTTCCCTGGAATACTCTTCCTCCTTCCTCCTCACTTTTACCTCTTGATTTCTACCTTATCTTAAATACCTCCATTACTTTCTCTCATTTGTAATAACCTTCTTCCTCACATTTTGCCTAGTACTTTGCTTTGAAACACTTTAATATACTTTTCATATGACATTGTATATTACTATTCCCTATTTTTGTGCACCAGCAATTGAACAAATCTGCTTTCTGAGAAGAAATCAAGCAAAGTTTGGACAAATACTTATTACTGAAAGATTAACAATCTACACTTTTTTGGCTATGGAAATTCATGAGATAATAACTACTAAAAACACAAATGCAAAATGATGCTAAGTTTTTGGTGCCCCCCTTCACTTCTACTTTTGTAGAGATGACGAAAAAATGGCAGAAATACGAACAGGTGGCTATAAGTATCCCATAATTTTGGGATCATACATAAACTTTATCCTGACAATTGATACTGTAAAGGCCACATATTTCAGATGTAATATCCCTGACACTCTTTTATTATTATTATTATTATTATTAAAGCTTTTTATTTGAAAAACATGTGCATGGGTAATTTTTCAACATTGACCCTCGCAAAGCTTTCTGTTACAAACTTTACTCCCCTACACCCCATCCCCGCCCCTAGATGGCAGGAATTGTATTAAAATACTTGACAAATCAAATATGTGTATACATATTTATACAGTTATCTTGCTGTACAGGAAAAATCGGATCTACAAGAAAAAAAAAATCTGAGAAGGGAAACATAATGCAAGCAAACATCAATAGAGAGCATGAAAATGTGATGTTGTGGGCCACATTCAGATCCCTCTCTCTGGGTATATATGGCTTTTTTCATCACTGAACAATTGGAACTGGTTGAAACATTTCATTGTTGAAGAGAACCATGTCCTTCAAAATTGATCATCATATAGTCTTGTTGTTGTATACAATGATCTGGTTCTGTTGATTTCACTCAGCATCAGTTCAGGCAAGAATATCCCTGACACTCTTGATACTCTCTTCTTTCTGTTTCCAGAATACAACTCTTTTGCCTACATGCTTTTCTTATGCTTGATCTTTTTCTGAGGTTATGCCCACTAAATTTAGGTATCCCACAAGATTCTATCCTAGACAATCTTTCATTTTTTCTCTATACTACTTCAATTGGTGAATTGATCAACAACATTGCATTTAATTGCTATCTCTGTCCTAATGATTCTCAAGTCTTCCTATCTTGTCTTAACTTCTCTGTTGTTTTTAAGTGTTGCGTATTCAACTCCTTTTCAATATATTCAGCTGAATGTCCTGAATAGATCTTCAATTCAACATGTCCCAAAATGATTCTCTTTCCTTCTCAAGCTTCTCTGCTTTTAACCTTCACTATTACTGCCAGGGGAACAGCTATGCTCTCTGTTCCTCAAGCTACCCAAGTTAGTTGACATTGGATATGGAGGTGAGAGAGTGAGAGTGGACAATCTGATGCAAAGGTCTGTTTCCTGAACATATACTTCTTATCATTTCCAATATTGGGACCACTCTGATTTAGTTCCTCACCACCTCATTTTTAACCAGCTGGTAGATAGCAGGTATAAAGCCTCTCTCCCTCTTCTTAACTAAGCCTTCTTAAACTATTTCCACTTGTGAGCTTTTTTTTTGTTCAAGAAATTTTTATATGATCCTGTGTATATAGGTAATATAAAATATGTATATAAATCAAACATTTACTGATAATAAATAATAATTTTGTAATCACCATATTTAATTATGAGAAACCATGTGAGGTCATAACCCACAGATTGAGATTCTGGGCTCTAATCTATCTATCAGTCACCAAAATGATTCTCTGAAAGCACAAGTCTGATCAAGTTACCTTTCCTAGTAAATTCCAAAAGTTTTCTATCAATTTCAAGATTAAATATAAAATCCTCCTTTGAATATCGGTAACCCTTCATATCTTAAACGGATTTCTCACCTTCCCAGTCTTCTTATACTCTACATTCTCCTTCTCACATACTTTATGATCCAATGTCACTAGTCTCTTTATTGTTCTGTGAATCAGACACACCAGCCTTTGCCTCCAGGGATTTAATCTGGGCATCCCATGACTGGGGTTCTCTTCTTCCTTGGCTTGTAGTTATTCTTCATTCTCAAATAGGCCCATGACATCTGGGAGGTGATGCAATTACATGCAAGTGAATTGGATTTAAGTGAGGGAGGGCTAGGCAAGATCACCTGCCTCACTTTCCCCTCCAGAGACATCTGAGTCCAGTGGCAAGATATAGATCAAGGCAAGTGAAATGCTCCTGGATGAAATGGAAGACCTTGACCTTTTAAACTAAGTTTTTCTGTTTGACTGAGGCTGTACTTATTTTTTTTAAGACAACTAAAATCATACCTGCCACAGAAACCCTCTCCCCAAATCTTAATTATTATGTTTTTCCTATATAAATTATTTTTGGTTTATGCAGTATATACTATATTTATATATATATATATATATATATATGTATATATATATATATATATATATATGTGCTTATTTGTTGTCCTCCCTTTTGATTGTGAACTTCTCAAGGTCAGGGACTATCTTTTGCATCTCTTTGTATCCCCAACCTTAACACAGTATATTTGGCACCTGGTAGACACAACAAATGCTTACTGAATAAATTGAATAAAAAGAAGAGTGTCTACTGTTGAAAATTAAGCCATATTAATCTTAAAATTTTCTCTAGAGGTAAAGTTAAGAAATAAGAAAGTTGCAACTAGAAGAAAAGAGTCTGATCAGTATCCCTGGGAAAGTGAAACAAATAAAAAGGAGAGGGATAATGTTTTCATTGTATCCAAAAACAAGCAGAAACATCACATTATGGAAAATTTGGCATATTGAACTGAAATGCTCTTGATTAGCACTTGAAAAAAGCATGATGAAAGTAGTTCAAAATTATGCATCAATATTTACAGCAGTAGATTAAGAGCTACAGAAATTCTACAAAGAATTCAATATGACTCTCCAAAGTAAATCAACATACAATTGGATACTCAATAACTTAAGTACAAAGTTGAGAATTAGATGAGAATTGTGGACATATTAGAAAATGTGAATTAGGAATAATGGATGAAACAGGGCAAAGAATTGTCAATCACATAGAAATCTCAGATCTCTATTTCCTTCTTTCCTTCCTTCCCTCCCACCTTTCCTTCCTTTCCTCTCACTTTTCCTTTCTTCCCTCCCTCCTTTCCTTCCTTCCTTCCTTCTCTTCTGCTTTCCTTCCTTGCTTCCTTCCTTCTCTTCTGCTTTCCTTCCTTGCTTCCTTCCTTTCTTGTTTTCTTTTCTTTCCTTGCTTTCTTTCTTGTTTTTTTGCTTGTTTGCTTGCTTTCTTAAATGTAGATATATAGAAAACAGAATTATCTCAAAATAGTTATACTGATCTTATTAAAGGGAGAGAGTAATTAGATGCCATAAAACATAAGGGAGGAAGACCAGTGCAGCAAAGGATGTAGAGTTTGAGACTCTGGGTTCAGCCACTTACTAGATGTGTAGACAAGTCCCTTGACTGCTTCGTGCCTCAGTTGAGTAATCTATATAATAAAGAGGTTGAAATAATTGATCTCTAGGAGCTTTTTCATATTTGAATTTATCATTCACATGGTCTAAATGTCAGGCTCACTTTCATTTCTTTTAATCATCTTCAAGAAAATGTTTCATTAGATAGATTGATAGACAAAAGAAAGACAAAAAGAGAGAGAGAGAGAGAGAGAGAGAGAGAGAGAGAAAGAAAGAGAGAGAGAGAGAGAGAGAGAGAGAGAGACAGAGACAGAGAGAAAGAGAGAGAGAGAGAGAGACAGAGAGAGAGAGAGAGATAGATAAGCAGGTAGGTAGGTGCTGGCCCAGGGACATATATAAGGAGTTGTTTCTCTAGTTAAACTGAAAATTTATCTAAACTTTCTTATTTGGGAATCTCACATGATGATTGAATAGATAGAAGGGGACAAGTGCTCAATGTTCATGGAACAAAAGAAACTCTGCTTCTAACCTCATTAATATCTTTCCCTAACTTATTAAAGCATATTCTAAAGATAACAGAATTTTATGGTCAGTGACTCTTCAGTTAAAATGTGAGTTTTATAAAGTTGCTCAGTAAATGGGCCAATTTGCTTTCACCTCTAAACTAGTCAAAATAAACAACTGAATTGAAGTAAAAATGGTATTTGTGGGCCTATGATAGCTTCTTTTTCATAGAGAGATCATTAGTCTTTTTATGACTCCTTTTTAAAAGTATTTGCTGTCAAGATGTGTGTGTGTGTGTGTGTATGTGTGTGTGTGTTGGGGGGTATATGGAGAACAGAACATTACATATAGTCATATTCCTTTTTTTGGTACATTGGTTGGTTTTGAAATTTTCTCTTCCTCTGTTTCTAAAAACAATATCTATTATAAGGAACCCTCATTGGGAGAAGAAAGGATAAAGGGAAAACAAAATGAAATCTATTTTTAAAAAGAGAAAAATAAAAGAACTTACTACCAACTAATACCAACAAAACTATAATTCCAGGTCTTGGTACATTTACTTAAGTTATGTATTGTTTAACTAAATAGTTAATGAGCACTATGACTCCAGTACAATCAGTAAAATTATGGATAGGGTAAAGCAAGGGAAATACACAAAGATATAAAAAGCATGAGAGTAGTTGCATGCTAAGTAACTACAACTTGAAATAGTATAAATGATATGTAAGTAGCACAGGAACTCATTCAAAATAGGGAGAGGAGCATTCACATTCAAATGAAATGACCAGAGAAAGTTTGACTTCTTACATTGCTCCTGCCAGTGTAGCATGAAGACGGTAGATTACCTTCCTGTGGATTCCAAATGGAATTCTCACAGTTGGGCTTAGAAAATGAAAACTGATGATTCAAAGAAGAGATAGTTGGCCCCCGAGACCCCACTCAAAGCTGGCCTCCAGTACAACAGGTGAATCTTAAGTATGAATCTAGGACTCATTTCAAGCTAAGTCAAATGTTACTCTTTCCCTTCTCTCTGACTTTGGAGCGTGCCTATAATGACAGATGTTTATTGTGGCTTCAGTTTTAGGAGTTTTTCTACTGCTTCCTAAATTATATCATTTAATCTCTCTCTGACTCAATTTACTCATATAAAAAATGGGATACTAAAGGTATCTACCTCACAGGATTGTTGTGAAGAACAAATGGCATTCATATATGTAAAGCACTTAGTAAATCTAAGTGCTATATAATAGTAACTATCATAAAATTCTAATTAAGTCTTTTTGTAGACTCATTAAAATTTGATTTGTTGAAATATTCTGGTGACCTTTCCTAATTCATAGAACACTGTATTCTTAGGGATTTGATTTTTAACTTCAATAATAATGATGCTGGCAACAAATTCTTTGCCAAATCTATAGCTTAGCACAATTTAACTTGTTATATAAAGATAATGGGATGACTTTGGAGTCATCCATGCAGTGATGGTATAAAAGAACAATGATACACATTAAAAAGAATGAATACTGAGTCTGAGGATATGAATTTGAATGCTGTACTTTGGGGAAATGATTTATTCTGTTTTGTTCTGTTTCCTCAGCTGTAAAATTGTAGAGTTGCTCTTAAAGTTTTAAAAACACTTCCAGCTGTGAATTGATAAGACTTCAAACCAGTCAAAAAAGTACAGTGGTCCTTATCGTTCGGTGAAAGAGACTCTAGAATCAGTGTCAGGGATTTATATTTGAGTCACAGCTCATATTTATGTTGTATGGCCATAGCTAAAACATTTATCTACCATGAACCTCATTTTTCTTTAAAATGGTAATATTTATATGCCCTTTGTCACATAATTGTTGTGGGGAAAGCATTTTTTAAACTCCAAATTGCTCTGAAAATATTAGTTGATAGACAATTTGATTCCATAGAATTTATTAAAAGAATAGATAGCATGCATCATGATACTGGGTACAAAAATAAACACATATACACACACAAATAGTAAAAAAAAAATTCCCTGTTTTAAAGAGCTTATATTCCTTTGACAGAAAAATGGAGAATAATTACAAGATTATTTGAATATGGAGAAAGCACTATGAGAAGGGTGATGGTGAAGAAAGGCCTTTTAAGAAGGAAGCTAATGAATCTAAAAGTTGGAGGTGAAGAGGAAATTGCCATCACAAGTAAATATTTCCAATAATAAACATCCTTTATTATTCACATATTCCTACCATATTCTCTACAA
Organism: Myrmecobius fasciatus; assembly: GCA_023553655.1. NCBI lineage: Eukaryota > Metazoa > Chordata > Mammalia > Dasyuromorphia > Myrmecobiidae > Myrmecobius > Myrmecobius fasciatus. The sequence goes on from JAJPUD010004464.1 coordinate 30,212, forward strand.
GAGTAAACTATGTGTCAGTGATTTTATTTCTAATTTCTCTGGTTCAATGGTACTATGTAGAAAAGCAGGGAAGGAAGAAATATATACAAGATATTTCTAGGACATCTTTCATTCTCTGGATTCTAAACACCATATGAATACACAAGTTGCTTCAATGTAAACTGAGCCAATTCTGAAATTAAATTTAGCTCCAAGATCATTTCAAATTATAAAGGAAAGCTTTACATTTGGATCCAAGGGTATGAGAGCCCTTATGGGCTTAACATATTGTTACCCATTTTACCATCTGCCTTCACTAGCCTGAGATTCTGCAAGAAGACAGGGCCATGGTTGACTGCTATTTTCAATGCTTTTCTAATTAGTTTTCTGAGGTGATGACACAGTATTTGGTTCCCAATGAGGATAAGGGCTAATGGACCTAGGGGTTGCAAGGAAGATTTGAGCTAAACAAAGACTTTTCTGCAGTGATGGTGTTGAAGCCACAGAAACAAGTTTCTCTCGGGGAAGAATACAGCATTTTGTTTTTAATTTTTAATTGAAAGAATTCAGAAACAAAGATAGTGAATGCATCTGGATCTTTGTTTTCAGTTCTGTGCACCACATTGTAGAAGCATTGTTGGCAAACTAGAAATGTTCAGAGGAAGGCATCCAGTTTAGTGAAGGATCCCTCAGGTGATATAACTTGAAGTTTACTAGAAGGAAGTGGCATGTTTAACATGTGGAATACAACATGGGGGTATCATCGCTATCTTTAAATATTTGAAAGGCTATCACATGAAAGATAAATTAGACTTGGGTAATTTAATATGTATAGAATACTATACATAAAAACTCCTAAATTGGTAAAACTATAGATTTCCCCCCAAAAAATCTCTTTTAAATTCCCAATCTTGGAATAGAATGCTAGATTTCAAGGGATATCTAGATTCAAATTCCATCTCCAACATTTACAAGCTTTATAGTATAAACCAGTTGTTTAATTCCTTTTCACTTTAGTTTACACATTTGCAAAGTGGGAATTATAATGCCTGTAGTACCTACTTCACAGAGTTATGAAGTGGAAATGAAATAATAAAAATGCACCTTTGTATGACACAATTTGTTTATCCATTGCCCAATTCATTGGCACCCCTTTAGTTTCCAATTTTTGCCACCATAAAAATGAGTTGCTAATTTTTGTGAACAATCCTCTTTTCTTCTTGCTTTGATTTCTTTGGGATAGAGAAAAATTTAGTAACTTTTTGCACAGTTTTAACCTGCTTTGCAGAGCAACTGAACAAATTCAGCTCCAAGAAGAAAGCACTGGTGTACCTATTTTCCCACAACCTTTCCAATAAAGGAAATAATTACATTTATTTCTTCTCATCTTTGCCAATCCAATGGAAAAAAGATATAACTCCATAGCTGCTTCAATTTGCATGATTCTAATTGTTAATGGTTTGGAGCATTTTTTCCTCATATGGTTGTTCATAACTTCAATTTCCTCCTTTGAAAATTCCTTTTTTTCATATCAATTGACCATTTGGTTCTTATTCTTACAAATTCTTACATATCTGAAATACTTCCTTATGCATCAAATCAAAGATAACTAGTTTTCAAAAGTGAATAGAAAGAGCTGGGGCATATTATCAGAAACTGGCCAACTCTCCTCTTCTGCTCTATAAGGCACAGTTCCCCACTGAGGTGAAGGCTTATTCTCTGCATGACTTGTTACTTCTCCTTTCCTCCACTCCATTCATGTTTTCTCTGTCCTGTTATTTTGACAGCTCACTCCCTGGTGAGTTCCCGAATGAAGAAACCTGTTTTCTATTGCAGCAAACAAACTGCCAATTCCCAGGCTTCTGCCTGGAGAGGAGGCATGCCAAAGAAGTATCTCTGAAATGTTGTTCCTTCTCTAAAGGTCCATTGTTCTCTCCATTACATCATGATATCTCTTGATATGAACTCTCTACTCCAATCAGGCAGATCTACTGATCTGTATTCCAAACATTCATCACATTAATTTGCATTTGCATTATACCTGAAGAATCCTATGGATAGATCAATGGAACATAAAAAGAATGTTTTGATTATTGGGCACTAAGAGACTAAATAAATAAATAAATAAAAATTTAGTTTTGTATTTTTTTTTTAGTTAGGAAGAAAGAAGAATGATGAAGAAACAAATTAGGGATGTGAAGGAATATAGTATGGGTCTATTTGTAAATTTATCAACACTTTGTAAAAGTCAAGATTTTTTTTTGACTGTATGCCTGTTAAAAGACAGATTATAATTATTATTGATACAGAAGGCTATTGTGACTAAATTTATTTATCTTGGGAAAAAAGGGGCTAGTAGATCGCATGCTAAAACATTATCCATATACTGGTCTGCGGTTTTTCCAAGGAAAGGAGCCAGGGCTATGGGGCAGAAAGAAAAGATTTTGCAATCCAAGTATGGGGGAGAGGAAGTAGAATATGACACAACAGTTATCATTAGTTTCTAGACTCAGGGGAAGTCACTTAGGGGTACCCAGGCCCTGGAAATGCCTTTCATATGAGAAAATTAATTCTATTGATTTGATTTTAACTTCATTAAATTTCCATCGATTCCAACATAGTACGGTGGAAAATGACACTGGAGACTAGACAGGGGATGTCTGAGAGAATATTAGGAAGGTCTACTCTTCTGTCAGAATAGCAACTTCTGCAGGATTGTCCAATTACCCATTTTGGTTGTGCTTTGAAATTTGTCAAGATTCAGGTTCCCACTCCATCATTTGAGAGAACTCTCCTGCTCCCAACCAGTATGTGTTCAAAGAACATAAGGTCACTTTCATACCAGTCAAACATTATTAGAATGGCAAATATGGCCATTTTAACAGATAAAAATAAATCATGTATTGGATTGTCCACAGCTACAGATCTCTGTCATGGCTCTGTTGCATTCAAAACATAAAATTTTTACTTGCTTTAATTTAATTTATTTATTAAATTAATTATTATAATATCAATTCACATTAATATGCTATTAATTATGTTATATATAATATATTTAATAAATTATTAAATTTGATTAATTAATCCAAAGGTGACATTTATACACTTCTTGGAATTATTTAGAATAATAACAAAAACATATGTAAAGGGATTTCTGGGGGGTGGAGCCAAGACAGCAGAATGAAGATAAGAAGCTGCTTGAATTCTAACAGTCTCCCTTGAAAACCAAATGAAACCAAGCCTCAAAACATATGAGTAGTATAGACAGATAAACAGAGGAAAATACATATAATATTTAAATGTTAAACTGCTTACCTCCCTAAATGAGGAAATAATATCTGCAGCTTTTGAAAACTGTATCTGTTACTGGGGCAGACAGAGGGGAGCATGAGATGAACAAAGGGTGTAATTGTGAATGAACTCTGCTGTGTTGCCATCAAAGAAAAAGACTTTAAGGGGTGGAAAAAGGAATGGGGAGATAAAATGAGACAAATTGGATTACATGAAGAGTCATAAAAGACCTATTACAATCCAGGGAAAGAAGGGAGGGGGATGAGCATTGTCTGAAGCTTGATCTCATCACATAAAAGAGGGAATAACTTAATCATTGAATTGTTTAAAAAAAAAATCTAACCCTGAAAAGAAGTAGGACCAGAAAGAGGAAAGAAAAAGGAAGGGGCTGGGTAGAAGGGAGAGCAGAAACATCAGAATAAAAAGGTAAGAGAAGGGGCAAGGCTGATAAAAGAGTGGATGGAACAGGTAAGAAAAAAACACTACTAAGGGACAGGGTGGCAATAGAGAACAAAATTGTATACGGGGAGAAAATAGCGGGGAGGGAAAAAGAGATCGTAATCATAACTGTGAATGTGAATGGGATGAACTCTCCCAGAAAACAGAAGACACACACCTCACACCTTAGATAGGCTAAGATCACAGGAAAGGATAATGATAAATGTTGGAGGAGATATGGAAAAGTTGGGACACTAATGCATTGTTGGTGGAATTGTGAAATGATCCAACCATTCTGGAGAGAAATTTGGAACTATTCTCAAAGGACTATAAAACTTAGCATACTCTTTGACCCAAAAGTGCCCTTACTGGGTCTGCATTCCAAGGAAATTATTAAGGAGGGAAAAGGACTCACATATGCAAAAATGTTGGTAGCAGTTCTTTTTGTGATAGCAAAGAATTAGAAAATGAGCAGATGCACATCAATTGGGGAATGTTATATTAAGGTAATCGAATATTATTGTTCTGTAAAAAAATGATGAACAAGCTGATTTTAGAAAAGTCTGGTAAGGTTTATGTGAACTGATGCTGAGCGAAATGGCAGAACCAGGGATACATTACACACAATAACATTAAGAATGTGTAATGATTAGCTATGAAAGACTTGTTTTTTTCTCAGTGATTCAGTGATCCAAGGCAATCCCAATAGACTTTGGATAAAAAATCCATCTATCTGCATCCAGAAAAAGAATAATGGAGATTGAATGTAAATCAACACATGCTATGTGCACTTTTTTTTTTCCCTCTACAATGGTTTTTCCCTTTTGTTCTGATTTTTCTCTCCCAACATGATTCATAAAGCAATATGCATTAAAAATAAATACATTTTAAAAATAATATATGTATATTTTGTGTATATATGTGTACATGTGTACATAGTGGCTATTATATTCAAGGGCTAGTTTTTTTCACAAATATTTCATTTGATCCTCCTAACAATCCCAGGAGATAAACATTATTATCATTCACAATTTACAGATGAGAAAACTTAAGGAAACAGAAGCCAGTAAATGTCTAAGGTTAAGTTTGAATTTAGGTCATCTTTATTCCAGTCCCTATGTTCTATGCACTACCTCCAAATTAAGGCATTTCAGTATTTGGTGGCAAAGCAAAGGCAAGAAATTGGGAAAAATTGTGTAGTAGAATTTAGGTAAAAAATATACATTCACAGATTCTCTAGGACTGAGAGCTCAAGAGCCAAGTTCAGAGAGAGCACATAAGGCAGAAACAGCATACAACAATGAAAAAATTTTTTTTCCAAATAAGATGTTATGATTCTTCTGCCTTATGTCCAAAGCCCTCTGAAATCCCTCCTGATAAATATATTTTCCACCATTCTCCAAAATCAATGCCCTAGTCACTGTGTTCTGCATCAGTGATGACTAGTTCAAATAAAAATGTATTCTGCTGGCTGCACATTGACTTAGAAAGCCACCAATTTACATGCTTTATGTTATATTTTTATTTGTTTTTTTTTTTTACATAACTGCCAATAAAGTTTTAATCTGATTGGACCCCACTTGGGAGTTTTATGACTTGGCCTATCAAATCCTGAATTTGATACATTTGTGCTACACAGATCATGAAAATCAGGTCTGGATTTCAAGATGTCAGGAAGCAAGGACAGAAATCTCAAATTAGAAAACCCAATCAATAAGAACTTATCAAGCACAGATTGTGTGCAAGACATAAGCAAGATTATGCTAAGTGCTGAAAACACAAGTAAAGAGGGTAATCTTTACTCTTAAAAGCTACCATAATTGAGAAGAAGCAGAATTTGTATACATGTATAAAAGAATAAATAAAATTAGCTAATTTTAAAGTAGTTTGGAAGAAAAGAAACAATAGTAGATGTTGGGATGGGCAAATCAGGAAAGGTTTCACATAGAGTTTGTTGTTTTAGCTGTCTTAATAATCACTAACACTTATATAGAATGTTAAGGTTTACAGGGCACTTGATCATCACAACTGCCTTTGGTAATCATGAACTAACTGCCGTTATGGTCCTCAAAGTGTAGATAAGCAAATTGACACTATGACTTGCCTAGAGAAATACTACTAGGATTTATCTATGGCGGGCTTTGAACTTTTAGCAGCAATATTATTTTGTCTGGGGAAGATTCTGAAGATTATGGAGCAGGATAAGATACCAGACACTGAGGTCCTTTTTCAAACTAAACTGCCAAATATCCAAACTGCTACAGAGAGCACAAATCCACTTGGCTGGCCATATTGTCTGAATGCCAAATGTCTGCTTGCCAAAGATTATTTTATGGAGAACTCACACAGGGCAAGCACTCACAAGGTGGTCTGATACAGCAATACAAGGACATTCTCAAGGTCTCAAGAACTTTAGAACTGATTGTAAACATGGGAGGCATTGGCACAGGATCTTCCAGCATGGCATGCTCTCATAAGAGAAAGTGCTATGATATATGAGCAAAACAGAATAAATTAGTTCAGAAGAAGCACAAGATGTGTTCAGAGGGACTATTTATGTCTGACTAGTGGAAGAGCATTCCAAGCTCATATTGGTCTGATCAGCCACAGTCAAACACACCGGAACTCAACTCTAAAATAATGTCATTTTGGTCCTCTTTGAGAATGAAGACCAACCATCATTTTTTTCTGGGCTGTGTGTAAAAAGAAATAATATATAGTATTGTCTAAAAATGTAGAGTGAAATCAGGACGTGAAAACTTAAAATGCTAACCATGGAAATGTCACCCTTGGTCATCTTGGCAGCTTAACAGGGAAACTTATGGTTGTCCAACTCTTTCTTCCAAGGCAATTAAAATGTTTATATGTCTCAGTCTTCTTCTGTTTGTTTACCTGCTGGCCTTTCTCCCCCAATCCTTTATCCATCTTTTTACAACATCTCGAAAGGCTCCACAGATACCCAGGAAACACTTCCAGTAAAGCCCTAAGTGAGAACCTGAAAACTCATCATTCTCTTTTTCACTTTGGGCATCTTTTTAATGTGATACTGCTTCAGGAAAGTGCTTTCCTTACCATTTTTCTAAAATCACTTATTTCCCTAAAAGTGCATAAATGCACATTGTAAAATGACACATTTATTATTTAACTGCTATTAAACCTTATGGTTTGTTCTTTCAACAGTAGATAGCATTGGAGTGGATGTATGTGCACTAGGTACATGCCCCTTTGTGCTGCTTTTGCAAAGCTCCTTAGCAAATTACAGAAAAACAGCACAAATAAAAATGAAAACACTTCAGCATTCTTACTGGTCCTCCATCTGTTACTGTCTACTGTGAAATTTGCTTATGTGGTAATTCAAGGGGTTATTGGGGGAAGCAGTAATTGAATGAAAGTTTATGCACAAAAACTTTCCTTCCATAGCATCTGCTGCCCTCATGGCTCCATCCTCTGCTGTGGATATCAGTAAATGGGTTATAGATTTCACTTTGCTACCTACCATCTGTGTCACTTTGGAAAAGTCCATTCCTAATTCTGGGACTTAGTCTTTTCCTCTGAAAATTGAGGTGGGTATGGGGAAGACAAGATTGTCTCAGATCCATTTCAATTCTAATATCCTATGATTCTAGGCAGTGGTATGATCCTTTTCAAAGCAAACTAGCTTGGAAATCATAAGATCTGGGCTAAAAAATTCATTTTTTATATTTGACACCTTCTGTGGTTTTAGACAAATATATTGATTCTTCATGGACTTGAGTTTCCCCGTTTGTATAATGAGAAATTTGAACCTAGCTGGCCTCTGAGATCACTTCCAGCTTACAGCTTTATATATAAGGGGGTAGCACAGTGGATGGAGCACTGGCCTTGAAGTCAGTAGGGCCTGAGTTCAAATCTGACTTCAGACATTTAACACTTTCCAGAATGTGACGTTGGGCAAGTTACTTAACCCCAATTGCCTCTCAAAAAAAGTTAATAAATGTGTACTGACATTAAAAAAAAAGAAAGAAAACATAAAACAATGTTAAGAATAATAGATTCATAATCAGAAGTTCTTGGGCCAAATCTTAGCTCTGCCATTTGTTTCCTAAGTCAACATAAGGAATTCAGTTAATCTTTCTTGTGCCTCAATTTCCTTATTTATAAAATAAGAAGTTGAATTTGATCATCCCTAATCTTTTTAAACCGTAAATCTATGATTCCATGATCTTATGATTATGTGGCCTCTTGATGTTCCTTCTAGTTCTTGATCTAGAGATAAATATTCAGTGCTCTTAAAAATAGTTCTCTTTACAAATTTCCTTGCGGATTACTACCAATTTAACATTAGCACATTAATAAGACTTTTCAGTGTTCTCTCCAACAGCTAGTCAACATACCCTAAGACTTTAGTCAAGACATGAGGATCCTTAAGAAACTATATAAGTCGATGATATATTCAGTTGGGCTTAAGAAAAATGTTTAGTCATATTAATGATTTTCTCTTATCATTTCATGTTATGGCCTTAGAAAATTATCTCTTGAATAAAAATCAGGAAAAGAAATCTAAAATGTGAGAACTTTTTTGGGTGTACGTGGATGAAAAATAATATCAACAACTAGTGTGAAAAGGAGAGTAATTGGGTTAGTTTTTAAGGACTTTTTTTTTTATGTTCTTCAGGAAGCCCTGATGTTTGGATTCAATAAAGTGAATGTAAGCACTCATTCAAAGCTCAGTGTTGTGAACAGGTTCTTTCAATAGGGCTCCCTTATTCATTCATTCATGTTTTGTTGTTGTTCAATCGTTTTTCAGTCATAGCCAATTCTCTGTGATCCTTTTTGGGATTTTCTTAATAAAAATACTGAGGTAGTTTGCCATTTCCTTCTCCTGTTTATTTCATAAAGGAGGAAAGTGACATAAACAGGATTAAGAAATCTGGCCAGAGTCACACAGCTATTAAGTGGCTAAGGTCAGATTTAAATTCAGGAAAATGTCTTCCTGACTTCAGGCCTGACACTCTATCCACAGTGATACATAGGTGCCACAGGCATCCAATGACATTATTTCAGAAATGCCAATGTACATCCAATGTCATTAATTTCGACTTATTTTCAAAAAGGGTTTTACTTCCCAGAACTTGTATGGGAATAACCACAATTCCTAATACTCTCTAAGGGATACTTAAAATATTTATTTCAATTCTCAATTTTCTAACAGACAAAGTGAGAATAATCTTCACAGCAATATTCAAAGGCCCAGCATTGTAACTAACATGTCACCCGCCCTTATTCTAGCACCTGACTTGAGTTGAACTGTCCTATCCCCAAAATAGCCACAAGAAAATCCACCAGTGTGGAGTCTACTCACTACTTTCAGCTTTAGTAGATGAGAGACTTTCAAAACAGAGACTATGTCCCCTCAATTTTTGGAGCCCCTCTAAGATCTTTTCAGTGTTCTACATAGGAGTAGTTACTTTATTGTTAGAATGAATAAAGTCCATCAAAAGGTAAAGAACAATCAATCATCAACCATCAATAGGCTGTTTATCTAAATATTAGATTCTTTATTAAGTTCCTATTCTAAGACTCTTGGTTATGTTATTGATTAGTTCTGTATTAATATTTTGTTTTTAAACCACCTTTATTTCTTAATATACTTTTTTCCTTTCCTAAAACTCATTCCTTTCAATTAAATTTTTAAAAAGAAGAAAGCAATTCATCTAAACTAAGACATCAGCTGATTCTAATAAGACATGTTTTATATATATACATACATATATATGCACATATATATATATATAGTTCCTCATCTCTAGAAAGAAATTAGAGAGATGTGTTTTCTTATCTTTTCTTATTTATTTTTATCTTTAATTTTGCCATTAGAATTATAGGAATTATTTCTTTTGTTGATTCTCGAGGGTTCTCTAAGTAGACCATCATATCATCTGCAAAGAGTGATAATTTCGTTTCCTCATGACCTACTCTAATTCCTTTAATCTCTTTTTCTTGTCTTATTGCCAAGGCTAGCATTTATAATACAATATTGAACAGTAATGGTGATAGTGGACAACCTTGTTTCACCCCTGATCTTATTGGGAATGGTTCCAGTTTATCACCATTACATATGATGCGAGCTGATGGTTTTAAATAGATGCTACCGACTATTTTAAGGAAAAGTCCATTAATTCCTATACTCTCTAATGTTTTTAATAGGAATGGATGTTGAATTTTATCAAATGCTTTTTCTGCATCTATTGAGATTATCATATGGTTTTTGTTAGTTTGGTTATTAATATAGTCAATTATGTTAATAGTTTTCCTAATATTGAACCATCCCTGCATTCCTGGTATAAATCCTACTTGGTCATGGTGTATTATTCTAGGAATGATTTTCTGTAATCTCTTTGCTAATATTTTATTTAAGATTTTTGCATCAATATTCATTAAGGAGATTGGTCTATAATTTTCTTTCTCTGTTTTTGTTTTACCTGGTTTAGGTATCAGTACCATGTCTGTATCATAAAAAGAGTTTGGTAGGAGTCCTTCATTCCCTATTTTTTCAAATAGTTTATATAATATTGGAGTTAACTGTTCTTTAAATGTTTGGTAGAATTCACATGTAAATCCATCTGGTCCTGGGGATTTTTTCTTAGGGAGTTGATTAATGACTTGTTCTATTTCTTTTTCTGAAATGGGACTATTTAAGTAATTTATTTCCTCTTCTGTTAATCTGGGCAATCTATATTTTTGTAGATATTCCTCCATTTCACTTAGGTTATCAAATTTATTGGCATACAGTTGGGCAAAGTAACTCCTGATTATTGCTCTAATTTCCTCTTCATTGGTGGAAAGTTCTCCCTTTTCATTTTTGAGACTAACAATTTGATTTTCCTCTTTCCTTTTTCTAATTAAATTAACTAGAGGTTTATCTATTTTGTTGGTTTTTTCATAAAACCAACTTTTAGTTTTATTTATTAATTCAATAGTTTTTTTACTTTCAATTTTACTAATCTCTCTTTTTATTTTTAGGATTTCAAGTTTGGTATTTGATTGGGGGTTTTTAATTTGTTCTTTCTCTAGCTTTTTTAGTTGCAAGCCCAATTCATTGATTTTCTCTTTTTCTATTTTATGCAAATAAGCATCTAGAGATATAAAATTTCCCCTTATTACCGCTTTGGCTGTATCCCACAAATTTTGGTATGTGGTCTCATTATTGTCATTCTCTTGAATGAAATTAGTAATTGTGTCTGTAATTTGCTGTTTCACCCATTCATTCTTTAGAATAAAATTATTTAGTTTCCAATTGGTTTTTGGTCTATTTTCTCCTGGCCTTATATTGCATGTGATTTTTATTCCGTCATGATCTGAAAAAAATGCATTTATTATTTCTGCCTTCCTGCATTTGATTTTGAGTTTTTTGTGTCCTAGCACATGGTCAATTTTTGTATAAGTTCCATGGACTGCTGAGAAAAAAGTAAACTCCTTTCTGTCTCCATTTAATTTCCTCCAAAGATCTATCATACCTAACTTTTCTAACATTTTGTTTACCTCCTTAACTTCTTTCTTATTTATTTTGTGGTTTGATTTATCAAGTTCTGAGAGAGGGAGGTTGAGATCCCCCACTATTATAGTTTGGCTGTCTATTTCTTCTTGCATCTCTCTGAACTTTTCCTCTAGGAATTTCCATGCTATACCACTTGGTGCATATATGTTTAGTATTGATATTGCTTCATCATCTATGGTACCCTTTAGGAAGATATAATTTCCTTCTTTGTCTCTTTTAATGAAGTCTATCTTTGCTTTTACTTGGTCTGAGATCAGGATTGCTACCCCTGCTTTTTTTTTGTTCACCTGAAGCATAATAGATTCTGCTCCAGCCTTTTACCTTCACCCTGTATGTATCTCTATGTTTTAGATGTGTTTCTTGTATACAACATATTGTTGGATTCTGGTATTTAATCCACTCTGCTATCTGCTTCTGCTTTAAGGGAGAGTTCATTCCATTCACATTCACAGTTAAAATAACTAATTCTGTATTTCCTGTCATCTTATTTACCCTAACTTATGTCCAGTTTCCTTATAAGTACGTCTATTATTCCCTCTGAGCCAAATCTGATGAGATGGAGATTAACCCAATTCTCATTCCCCTCCCTTTTCTCCCCTCAATCATTATAGGTTTTCTTTGCCTCTACATGAGATGTAATTTCCCTTATTTTACCTCCTTTTCCTCTTCTTCCAGTGTTATCCCTTTTCTACCTCTAATTTCTTTTTCAGTTTATCATATCATAAGATTCATAAAATCACAATAAACATATAATAATAATCATAAAATCACAGTAATCATACGATAATAATCATAAAATCACAGTAATCATATCATAATCATAATGCAATAATCAATTCATAAAATCAACCCTCATTCTATAAGTATCTATAACATAAATATAGTTCTCAAGAGTTATTTTTTCTTGTTAACCTTTTTATGTTTCTCTTGTGTTCTGTGTTTGTAGATCAAATTTTTTGTTCAGTTCTGGTCTTTTAAGTAGAAATAGGTGAAATTCTCCTATATCATTGAAAGACCATCTTCTTCCCTGGAAGATAATGCTCATTCTAGCTGGGTAACTTATTCTTGGCTGTAATCCAAGTTCCTTTCCCCTTCGGAATATCTGATTCCAGGCCCTTCGATCCTTCAAAGAAGAAGCTGCTAGGTCCTGTGTGATCCTAATTGTAGCTCCCCGATATTTAAATTGTTTCTTTCTGGCTTCTTGTAATATCTTTTCCTTGGTATGATAGTTCTGGAATTTAGCCACGATATTTCTGGGGGACTTAATTTTTGGGTTTCTTTCAGGAGGTGATCGGTGGATTGTTTCAAGGAGTATTTTGCCTTCTGGGTGTAAAATATCAGGGCAGTTTTCTTTTATGATTTCCTGGAATATAGTGTCCAGGTTCTTTTTTTCATCATGGCTTTCAGGAAGCCCTATAATCCTTAGATTGTCTCTCCTAGATCTATTTTCCAGGTCAGTTGTTTTTCCTAGGAGATATTTCATGTTTTTCTCTATCTTTTCATTTTTTTGTTTTTGTTCAACTGATTCTTGAAGTCTTGATGAGTCATTCATTTCCAATTGTTCGATTCTAATTTTTAATGTCTTATTTTCTTCAGTTACTGTTTTTAGTTCCTTTTGCAATTGACCAATTACATTTTTTTTTGTTCACTGCATTCTTTTTCCATTTTTTCTATTTTATTTTGCAGTGATCTCATTTCGTTTTCCCATGTTTCTTCTAACTCTCTTTTAAGATTTTTTATGCAATCTTCAAAGAAAGCCTTGTGACATGGAGACCAATTTATGTCTCTCTTTGGGGCTTTTTCTGGAGTTGCTTTACCTTTAGGGACCTCAGGATTTGAGGTCTGTTCTTCCCTCTCTCCATAAAAGTTGTCTATGGTGAGAGCTCTTTTTGGTTTTTTATTCATATTTTTTTAAAGGTGTGAGGTCTGTTTAGGGCAAAGGTGGGACAGCTGCTTTAATTTGCCCTGGGGCAGTTCTGCTGATTGAGTTATTTCAGGAACTGGGCAGTTCTGCTGATTGAATTATGTCAGGGGCTGGGCAGCTCAGCTGATTGAATTATTTCTGGTGCTTATCAGACCTGTTGTTTGATTGATTGCTTTAAGGTGCTGTGTAATGGCAGCTAGTTACGATGCTCATCAGGGGTTCAGTGGTTCACAATCTATCCCCCTCAAAAGGCAGACCCTCCAAACCACCTGCCCACAATCAGGACAAATTGTTCCAAGAGGCCCGCAGAAGACTCCCAGGTGTGTGAAAAGCACAACGCTCCCACTCCTGTTCCGACTCCTGTTCCAGCTTCCTGCTCCAGCTCCCTGCCCCGGTCTCCCTGCGCTGCAGTCTGGGTTCAGTAGGCCACCCCCTGCCCCATTAAAACAGACCTGTTTTGAGGTTCTTCCAGAGTATCTTCTTCTAGAATCGTGTTGTTCTCCGGATATTGTGGATTTTTTTGCTTCAGAATCAGTCTAGAGGCTTCATATTTTGTTGGTTTGAGGGGAGGTTCTATAGGAATTATTTCTAAACATTTTCCACAAAATATTAACTTAAGTGTCTATTAAGAGCCACTGTATTAAAAACTCAAAATCCAGGGAAACAGTATAGCTTTCTCTTTGATTTAGCTTTGTAACAAGATCCTACAGTCCACTTCCTGCCTCAAGGAGACATATAGTAGTCTTGGGGAAGTAAAGCCTGAATTTATCATTTTTAATAGCATATTAGCATGCACTTTGTAGAATATGATGCATCATATTGTATATAGTTGATTCTTAAAACACTACACAGTCTATGAAAGACTGAAATGGAAGATGGCACAAAGATCAATGGGGATGGGTCAACATGGCGCTTTTGAGCAGATAAGTGGTAGAAGCCACACAGACTAACTCCTAACTTTTCTTGTGCTAATGATAACATCATAATTGAAGAAATGGTCAGATCAGAACAGTTTATTCTGTTTTAATTAAATCACTGGACCCCATTTTCCAAAGCAAAATAATCATGAATTTAAACTAGATCAAAGGAACATAGGATCCTAGATTTAAACCTGGAAAAGGCTTCAGAAACCATCTAGTTTAATCTCCTCTTTTTATAGATAAAAAAATGATTTCTAAAATTTAAGAAAACTTCTAACTCTAAAGAAAAGGTTGTGTTATATATATATATATATATATATATATATATATATGTATTAATCTTAGAGTATATGTGTTTTAGAATGAGTTAAAACTTATGACAGTTAGGACTGGATTGTTATACAGAACAGTTTAAGAGAGAGTATTAGTGGTTCTTTTCCACAAGAAAATTCAGGAATTTAAACAGAATTGCCAATCTAGAACTTCAGAAGCCATCTAGTCCAATCTTCTCATTTTATTGATAAGAAAACCAAGGTCAATTGTGAAGGTCTTATCTAGGGTAGATATGGGACTAGGAGGTCAGGTACTCTGATTCTAAAGCTTATATTATATGAGTTTCTTTTTTTACAATAAAGGAAATGATAAAATTGTTAACCTGAGGTATAATGATAATATTCTACTAATTACTATCTTTCACTCTCTAAAATAAACATTTTTAATAACTAAGTTCCTTGGAAGAGCAGAGAAAATTCCAAAGAAGTTGTCATTTCCATGTAAAAATTTCAAATTATAGCTACTACTAAAAACTTATTGCTTCCTTTTAAGGGTTAAAATGATTGCCAGAAGAAAAAAGATGACATTGTTGTGTGTGGAGTCATAAAGGAAAATAACACTTTGCTGCTTTCACAGGTAATCCATTTTCTGTGCAACAACCTTCTTAGCCTGAATTCTCTAAAGCTTTCCTTGCAATACTCTGAGGAACTGAGCATAATTCCCTACTCCCAAGACTCATTTATTTTCTCCAGGTACTGGTTGGCAGCCATCTGTAACTATAAACAATAGTTCCATTTGGGACAATTAAAATTGATTTTCCATTATGAGAAAGACACTTAATTAGCATTTGAGACTTCACTGTAATGATATATTTCTTAACCCCCAGATCTATATTTGGTATCTCTAAAAGTGGAGGACAAAACATCATTCCCAGGAGAAATCCAGTTCTGTCATTCTTCTCCCAGTTCCCAGTGTGCCTGCCCCCAATAGCCATTATATTGAAAATATAAAGTCCATCTTTGTGTTTTGAATGTGCTAGGCCCTTGAAGCATTTCCAAATGTCCCTTCTAGTTTGGCAAATATTATCAACTTTTCCATGAATTGCTTTCCAGGGAAAATTGGTTTTATTTACATCCTTGACTTGAAACAAGAGCACCAGCAAACATTCTCTTTTCTTCTGCCCAAACTACATAAAACTTTTCTCATGAATCAATTGATTAATCAATAAATAGCCTGCTTCTTAAACTAAGCATTTCCTCTGCAAATCAGAAATAAAAGACACCAAATACCTATGTCAAGCTTTTTTAGTTGAGACCAAAGGGTAATGTCATATGTCATATGCTTTTGTCATCATCAAAGCTAAACTAAACAAATAAATGATTCTAAAGTTCAGGGCATTATAAGACCTATAGCTACATAAACTGTTGCTGTGGAAATAAATGTGCTAATCCCTCAATTCTAGAATATAGATGGTCATAACAGAGTTTTGAGGAAGTTAAAAAAAATATAAAGTCTTAAGTCAATCCAAACCTGGGACAGCATCTTAGAACTGGAAGTTATGGTAACTGGGCAATTTCATGACCAATGACTTTAGGAAGAGGGAGAAAAACTGCTTGGAAGGTTCAAGATGTGCTCAAGATCATGAATAACATGTAATTTATCCCACTGGAGAAAATGGGCATTGGGGGGAAAAAGCCATGCAATCTGTTATGAAGGGTGGAAATGGGGAATTTCCAAATATTAGTCATGGTAAAGAATATTCTGTAACCAATGGTTGGAACTTGTTGAAAGAAGGAGTAATACAACTGGGAGGGAGGCAAGGGAGTGTTGGTTTACTTTTCTGTGTTTATGTATGTGAGTGTGCAAGGGAAGGGATGGCCTTTATCACTGTATTATATAAAGCAATATTGAGTTGGTCAATTCTGATTTTTTTTTCCAGAACAATGAAAACCATGTTTCACTTCTTGCTGAGATGTGCAACTGAATTTGCCATTTAATCTATAAATCATTAAATATTTTTAAGCAGCTACAACTATTTTTAGCATTAAGTGCTAAAAATATGAATACAATGAATTAAATAAATCCAACTCCTAAGAAGATTATTTCTGCAATATAGTATGAATTCTTGTCTTCTACTATTCCTATTTCCAATTTCTATCTGTTTTTGCTTTGTTTAATAAATCATTGTATTTAACATTTCATGAGTGAGAGCTTTAGTTATTTTTTCTGCCCAAATCTTGAAATCTGAGAATGATCAGCTGGACTAATATAAAAAGTCACCTTGGCAACCAACTAGTCCAATATCTATGAAGACCAGGTAATTTTTCCAACATCCTCAAAGAATATAGATCTAACATAATATTCCTCTCAATCCCAACATCTGTCACTTCGGTGTTCATTTGTTATGCTCTCTAAGGCATCCAGTATGTATATTCCTCAACTGTCTCAATTCCAATAATCATTTACTCAATCTTACTACAAACACAGACATGCTAACCACTAATATGTCATTAGCTTCTTCAATCCAGGAGCTTTTTTCTTTACTTGTCATCCTACTTGACCTTTCTGCATCATTTAGCACTTCCACTCCTTCCTTTCTTCTACTTAGCTCCTTCCCCTTTGATTCTGACACCACATTTTGCTGATTTTATATCTTTGTAATAGCCACTTATGGTTCTTTATGATTTTTTTTCTATTCTAGACACCCCTAAAGTGAATATTTTACTGCCCTTTTTTCTCTTTGATCTTTCCCTAAGCCATTGATCCTTTGTCTCCCCCCTGTCCTTTTTAATAGTATTTTATTTTTCCAAATACCTGAAAATATAGTTTTCAACATTCATCTTTGCCAAACCTTGTGTTCCAAATTTTTCTCCTCTCCCTTCCTCCCCTCTTCCCAAGACAGCAAGTTATCCAATATAATTTAAACATGCAGTTATTTTAACCATATTTTCAAATTCATCATGTTGCATAAGAAAAATGAGATACAAAGGGAAACAAACATGAGGAGAAAAAGCAAACAAACAACTATAACAAAAGTGAAAATACTATGCTTTGATCCACATTCAGTCTTCATTTTTCTTTCTCTAAATATGGAAGACACTTTCCATCACAAGTCTATTGGAATTGTTGTGGATAATCTCATTTTTTGAAAAGAGCCAAGTCCATCATTGTTGATCATAACTTAATTTTGTGTTACTGTGTACAATGTTCACTTGGTTCTGCTCACTGCAATTAGCATCAGTTCATATAAGTCTTTTTATAAGCCAGAGAATCTTAACCTGATATACATCCATGTTCTTTTTTATAACTATTTCAGTATAATTGTTTCCTTTGTAATGCTATATATTTTATTTTAAGCATTTAAAAACATTACTTTGATAAGTTTTCTACTGGCTTTAGTAGACTGCCAAAGGAACAAAAAGGATGAAGAATACTTGTCCTAGACAATTTCTTACATTCTCATAGCTTTAATCATCCCTTCTCTGAAGAAGAGGTAATGCATATCTGTATTACTAAATTTCCCTTATGACCCACAGCTCAACTTTTTGTGGAACATCTTTATCTTAAGATCCCATCAGCATCTCAAAATCAACCTTATTACAATTTATTACATTATTTATATATATTATTTATTATAAAATTCCTCTTTATGCTACTATAATTTTTTCAGTGGTACCATCAGTCCCATATTCCCTCATATTGACAACCCACAACTTTGTAGTTATCTTAATATCTTTTCTTTTTATCATATGCCATAACCAATTAGTTTAAAAGATCCATAAATTATATTACTGTAATATGCTTTATTAACCATACTACTACCATTTTCCCTGTTCTGCATCAATCTTTCTTTGAACTACCTAATTACTAATGACAGTATTAGACATATGGTTTATATTTCCACATATAAAACATAATCTGTTCTTATTGAGTCCCTTGAAACTACTCTCTGATGTTTACTTCATATTTCTGTTGTCTCTTATATATCATATTTTCTCATAAATTCAGGTAGTTCAAAAGAGAGAGTGAGGAAGAACTGAGTATGATATGATTCCACAAAAAAAATTGGATAGAAAAAGATAAAAACAATAATTATGTTATATGAATGAAGTACAAGAACAAGAACTGATATAGAGGAATTAGATGGGGCAGAAGGGCTCGTAGTTCTGGAATCCTACTCATATTGGGAATAGATTAAAGAGAGAACAATACATACATATTTAGAGGAGCATAAAGCCCTTCTAGGAGAGGAAAAATATAAAGAAATAATTGGAGGAGGGAATAAGATAAGGTGGGGTATAGAAGGATGTGTAGATTAATGAGATAAAGAAAAGGAAAGGCTAAGAAGATAAGGGAGGAATCCTGGGGGGAGAGGTCTAGTAATAGCAAGGCAAACTAGGGGGAGATGTAAAGTAGAAGAGTTAGCAGAGACAGGAAACAAGAAAGATAAACAAAGACAATAATAATAATGATCAGGAGTAGAATTTATTAGAAAAAAAAGGGTATAGTCATAGATATCAAAGTTAAACTTAAGATTCAGCCAAAAGAGGGAAAGCTAAGTGGCACAGTGGTTAGAGCACCAGCCCTGAAGTCAGGAGGACCTGAGTTCAAATCTGGTCTCAGACACTTAACATTCCCTAGCTGTGTGACCGTGGGCAAGTCACTTAACCCCAATTGCCTCAGCAAAAAGCAAAAAAAAAAAAAAAGATTCAACCAAAAGAGACATTTAGGGACAGTTAGCTGGCACAGTGGATAGAGCACCAGCCTTGAAGTCAGAAGGACCTGAGTTCAAATATGACCTCAGACACTTAACACTTCCTAGCTGTGTGACCCTGGGCAAGTCACTTAACCCCAATTGCCTTAGCAAAAAATAAATAAATAAATAAAAGAGAAATCTACATCATATGTCAGACATATTCTTGTTTTAAACTATTAAAACAACTAGATAGTATAAGATTAGAATATTGTTATGGCATAGGAAATGATGAGTTGGTAGATTTAGGAAAATATGTAACAATTTGAAACTAAGAATGATGATATTTCACTTTAAGAGAAATAGAAGACAAATATATATATTTACATAGAAAAATACGAATGTACATAGTTATAGATGTGTTTATTTCTAAGTATCTATATAAGTGTCTTTATGCACAAGTGTGTACATATGTGTGTATGTGCATATAAACACACACAAACATGCACACATACATATTTGTATTTAATTGTAGCCTGATTGGAGGAGGCAGGAAGAGGGAAGAGGGAAAAAAAAGAATAAAGTAAGAGAACAGCAAAGATCAAAAGAAAATGTACAAAGAAACAAAGAAAAGATGGTAAGATCTGAACACAATGTATTTTATCCTATGTGCTTTCATGAAATAGAAATTTATTGTTGCATATTTTGAATCCCCATGTTCTTCTATGAATTTGACATTTTTTCTTTCAGTTTTTTTCTTTACTATTTTCTATTTTGTATTTAAAGTTTTAAATAAATACA
The DNA here is from genome assembly GCA_023553655.1 of Myrmecobius fasciatus. Classification (NCBI taxonomy): domain Eukaryota; kingdom Metazoa; phylum Chordata; class Mammalia; order Dasyuromorphia; family Myrmecobiidae; genus Myrmecobius; species Myrmecobius fasciatus. The sequence continues at coordinate 50,068 of JAJPUD010004464.1, forward strand.
TTTAATAAAAATTAATATTTATAATGTGTCTAAATAGAGACAGAGAAAATCAAAATACACATAAAAAAAAATTCCAAGAACTGACTCCAAATGGTTTCATTCTAATTTTATATAAAATGTTTATGTCCTTGGGTACAACGATCTCAGGTGAATTGTAGCTAAGTAGATAAAAGTTGACATTTTTGATAAATGTTAACATATTTGATAATAGAATGCTACTCAATCTTAATATAAATGCTCATAGTGTAAAATTTTCATTGAGTAGTAAAGCTACCCATGAGCATACCTTTATAATGGGTACCATAAAAAGAAACAATGAGTATATACTGATAACAAAGGTAAAACAGGCGATGGCAGTACATTTTCAATATTTCTTTAGCTCACAAGCTAATAGTGCCTTATATCAAGCTCCCTGAATTAGACTTCAATTAGAAATATAGCCCAAGAGAGATATGAGACTTTAAAAGGCAACATTCTGACAACATGACTGAAAAATCTAATAACCCAGAAAAACAGATATGACCACACAAGTTGTTCATCAATGAGCTCAGATTTTTTAAAAGTAAAGTACAAAAGATGGAGAATGGAACACAAGAGAGAAGATGAGAACAAAAGAATGAATGACACTGTAAAAATATTAGGAAGATTTAAAACACAAAATTAGGACTGTGAAATCCATTAAGAATAATAAAAGAAATGCAGTAAAAACTATTATCAGACTATGATCCATCATTTTGATGGATATCTTTGCAGCACTGCTGAAACTTAGAAAATCTTTTCCCCCCCAAGACATGACTGTTGGAGAGGAGCAGGGAAAGAAGCATTTGGAAAGAAATGAGATGTAAAAAAAAACAAAATAGTAAAAAAATTTAACATAAAATATCAAAGCAAAAAAACTCAGGATAGCATAGTTTCACCAACATGTTATAATGTTTAGAGAAGACATCAACAAAAAATATTCAAGTTCTATTATGTATTTTCTGCAACAAAAATTGTCTAATTAGAAAAAGGACTAAAGAAGATATGTAAGAATTGAAGTCTAAAACAAATGGAGGAAAAAGATTAATATATTAGGCCTTCTAATTGAGTTCCAGTTTCATGTTTTAGATGAATTATATTCCAGGTTACTGAGAAATCTCCAGGAGTGATCTTGGGATTATTAATAATTTTTGATAGTTCATGAAGAATGGTAAAGGTCCCCCCCCAAAAAAAAATAGAAATAATAAATACTCTCATACTTTCTCAAAGGAGGAGGAAAAAAAGTGGATTCTGAAAACCACAGATTAATGTACTGGCTGCTAATAGTTGATAAAATTCAAGAATGGATTATTAAATGGATTTTTGAGCACACTGAAAAGAGAGAGGTGACCAATGAGTTCATTCAGATCATATAATGAGAAATTAATTCATTTCCTTTTTAGACAGGGTTACTTAGACTGATAGAAATACCATAAATACGCACTGCCTTTTCTTTCACCAATCCAAGAAAGTTTCAAGATGCAAATCTCGTTAGAAAGTTGTTTTGTTTTGTTTTGTTTTGTTTTTTACTGAATTGTAGCTTCCTAGAGAACAAAACCGGGATTTTTTTATCCCCAGAACTTGAAACAACACCTTTACATACAATAAGCATTTAAAAAAAGTTTGAACAATGAAAAGATTCATCTCACATATGGCAAACTGGTAAAGATAAAAATTATAGGGACAAGCAGCATTTGAGGGGTTATAGAAAGACAGCCACACTTTTTTAACTCTATTAATGGAGCTGAGATTTTGTGCAGATACCTTAAGAAATAATCTGAAATTATTAATTTTTAAAAAGTAACTAAGCCTTCCATATTTGTTAATCCAGGATCCTATTGATAGTTATAAATCCCAAGGAAGTCAAAGATTGAAAGGTCCCAAAAACTGGAATCAAAATAAGCAGCTAACAATTGGAGAATAGATAAACAAATTTTGGAATATAAGTGCAATAGAATATTAATAAGCCTTAAAAATTATAAGGAAATAATAAAATTATAAGAAGACTATGTGAGTGAATATAGTAAATTAAGAAGAACAAATCAAAAAGGAATTTAATACGTAATGATCAGAACAAAGTAAATGTAAATAACAAAACAATTAAGTTGAATACTATACTATTACTATGAAATGTCACTAAAATGGATAAAATTATATTTGAAGAACATATGAGAAATTATACCTGATCACCTTCTTTGTAGTGGGAGGAAGATTACTAATATTGAGTATTATCTATGCTATCAGATTTAGTTGATATCTTAGTAAATTTGACTAATATTTTGTCATCTCTTTATCTTTTTCTTTTATCCTTTGTTACAAGAGGAAAGAAAAGGGGAAAGGAATATTGAAGATGAAGATGATTTTAAAACAGAAAACAAATTCAATAACACTTTGTAAAGAGTTAGTGACTAACAATGTGGTGGGGTGATGGATAGAGCACTGGTCTGGAAACAGCAAAAAATTCAAATCAGGCCTCAGATAGTTACTAACTGCAAGCTTAAACAAGTAATTTAACCTCTGTTTGCCTCAATTTCCTCCTTTGTAAAATAGGGATAATAATTTAACCTACCTCCCCAAGTTGTTGTGAGAATTAAATGAGATAACTGTAAAGCACTTGTAATGCTCAGGGAGAAACTGAGGCAGTAGCACACATTGGAGACTAGATAATACTTTATTGATGTTAAGTGAGAGTTCAGAATCCATAGCTATGGATCGGGACTGCTGGGACTCTTGTCTCAAAGCACACAGTCCATTGAGAGTTTAGACTGACAGACATGCCAGCCGACTGGATCTCAAGCAGGTCCAGCAAATAGTAAGTTTGTTCTTAGCATTTTTATAGACCTTCTGTGCTAAGACTAAACAAAGAACTTAGAAGGAGGAATTGAGCACTGGGGGGGGAGGAGAACTGAGTTCCAGGAAGGGCTATCAATTCAATTCTGACAGGTAGGGAATAAAAGGAAGCTTGAGATAGGAACTGGAAGAATGTAAGTCTGGAGCCAAAAGATAAGGGGCACATTGAGGCGGACCATCTGGAGGTTTTATGACTGCTTTGGAATGTGAGTGCAATTATTTATGATGGTCAGAAGGAAGGAGGTTGCTATTTTTGGGCAGAACAATCAAGGGAAACTGAAACAGAGCAACTGAGGGAAACTGAGACACGTCTGGCAGATAATATGTTCTATATAAATATAAATGTAAATATAGGCATAAGAGGGAAATTAAATGTTTATGTAACATTCCTCTCCTCCCCTCATCTCCTCCTCAAGCAAGATGTGATAACAGTGAAAGGTTAGTAATACAAAGATTTTTAATTAAAATAAATTAAATCAAAATAAATTTCCAAAAGTTTAATTAATTGATTGACCAAATTAATCAATTAATTGATGAATGAATGATTGTTTTGTGGATGAAATGGATGCATGTTGAATTATGCTGCTCTTAAGTTAATATATAGTTATTTTAAAGATTAAACTCAAAAGATTGTCTATTAAACAAAAGCAATGCTATTGCTTTTGCTTTTGATTCCATGCCAAAATAGTGTAAGATCTACTTGTTCCTACCAAGGGAAGAAAAACAAAACAAAAGCAACAAACAAAACTCTGAAGATTGAACCCGTAAAAGAAAAACATATAAGTTATCCAAGGTTGAACATAGTTATATTTGGAGAGGTTTGTCATCACAAGAATGACATTGTAATATATGCTCACCATAATGTACAAAACCCAAGATCATATAAACTTTCCTGACCCTATGCAATTCAAGGCATGTTGTTATTATTATTATTTCCTTAATAGTCTAGTAAATTTATGCATCTTTTTGACTCATATTTGCTATAGTTCTATGATTAATCTGGGAGAAGAGAATATTAGAAGAACAATACTTTTATGCAGAGAAATGAAAATAAATCATTCTATCTTAAAGGAGAACTCATAAGTTCTATGTAATGTTACCATCAAGTATTACATTAATATATGGACCAGGTATGCTATCAGTCAAAACAAGGTATGTGAAACATACTCACATGCAGTTAAGTTTTCTAACAATAATATTATTTTCTATTTATAAAGATAAAAAATGGTTTTTAAAATATTTTTCTTACAAGCCCTATGAAGTAGAATGAAACCCAAATAAAAAATAAAATCATAAAATATTCAAAATAAAAGTAGTGCAAAGTTATACAAGTAGATGTGATATTTCCTAGGTAAAGAAAGAATGTAGGAAAAGAGATTAGGGGAATAAATCCCAGGAAAACAACAAACAAAAACCCAAAGTAGGCAATGATTATAAAAGAAAGAAATAGTGTTGGAAGGACTGTGATAAAACAGATACACTAATACACTATTGGAAGAGTTAAATATTGGCTAATCATTTGAGAGATAATTTGGGAAAATGTGATAAAAATTACTGAATTTCTCATATACTTATTTATGAATGAATATTACGTATCAACGTCATATGTTAAATATATACATGCATATGTGTGTTGCTTATGTACATATATGTACACATGTATAATATACATCAAAATACTCATTGTCTTATTTAGGTGTTATCTCCCCCAAATGGGAAAAAAAAAAGGTAGATTCATATCAATTGGGGAGTTAATATGTAAAATATGATTGTATCATAAGAAATGACAAATTTGAGTGAGCCAGAGATGTGCGAGTTAAAAAGATAAGAAGTATGTAAACAGAAGGGGGACAATATGTAAATATATATATATGCATGTGTGTATATCATGCATGCATGTATGTATGTCATACATACACACATGGTTACGCACATATTAACAAATGAAAACTAGTAAAAAGCAGTTGATCTCAGAAAAATTCCATTCTTAATTCCAAAGCATATATAATCAAGCACTCTGAATTTCTCTAAATTGAAAAATGATTGTCTATAGGAGCTTTAATGCTGTATACGTTCTCAGACTGTTTTTGTTACCCATTAGATTCAACAACTTATTTTTTTTTACACTGAGCATTACCAAAGTAGAAGGGAAATATATCAAGAAATCTCAGTGGTACAATTAAAAAAAATGCATAAATAGAACTTATTTAAAAAAGGAAAAGTAAAGGGAAAAAAAAAAAGAAAACAGAGCATGTCAAAGGAATCTTCTATCAGAAGATAACAAGAAATTCATTTCCAAGACCACCAAATGCAACATATGTGGTTACCAAATAACTCAATGGGATCTGACTATTCTTTTCCGAGGCTATGAAACTACAAGAAACAAATAGACTCTGGCTCAGAAATTTGCATTAGAACCATCCCTGGATTGTCTTATACCACAACTAAACTAATTGTCATTAATGAGTTCTCATATCTAATCTGGGAGAGATTTCCCCATTAACTCTTTCCAATTTGGGTCCAAATTAACTCAGAATGAATATAAATAGCAATCAAATTCTATTTTGGCCAGAAACCCTGAGGGTCTTCCCCTCCCAGATTCATACAATTATTTATTTATTTAAAAAAAATTTTTTTTTTTTTTTGGGGGGAGACTAGGTTAAAAAGGAGATTCTTTGACTCAAATGCTACTTAGCCTTAATCACTGAATGGGTACAAACTCAGTCAAAGTGAATCCTGTAAAAGACTTTAGCTTAAAAAGGTCAAGGTCTCCCATTTCATCCAGTCATCTCCAATGGTCGGTCTTGATCTGTACCTTGCCACTGGACACATGAGGGGAAAGTGAGGTGACCTGGCACAATCCTCCCTTACTTTAATCCAATTCACTTACATGTCATGGCATCACCTTCCTGATGACATGGTCTTCTTTGAGAAGAAGGACAAACAACAACAGCAATAATGGCTTGACTTTGATTTGATTTAATTTGATTTATTGATTTGTTTGTTATTATTTGATTTATTCAATTTGATTGAATTGATTTAAAGAGTTTCAGAAAAACAAGTCCTTTAATGCAACTATTGGTGGAGCTGTAAATTGGTATAGTCTTTTTGGAAAGAAATTTGGAATTATTGGGCACTAAAATGTGTATACTATGACCCAACTAATAGCTTATGTCACCAAAAAGGTCAAAGAAAGAAGGAATTTTTTTTATTTATATTATATTATTTATATTATATTATATATATTATATTATATTTATATTATATTATCCATATTTATAAAAAGAATGCATTTTTGTAAAAGCAAATAACTAAGGGGACAATGCTCACCATCAATTAGAAAATAAATGAAGAAATTATAATTTATGAATGTAATGGAATAATACTGTGCTTCAACAAAAAATGATGAAAACATGATCTCAAAAATGCTTGGAAAGACTTGTATAAACTGATGCAAAGTGAAATGAATAAAGCCAGGAAAAATAAAATAGGCTATGAAAAAATACTTCTGACCTCCTAATCTTTATATTTTCCAAGTTATTCTCTATAGGTAACCAGAAAATATAGACAAGTGGAAGATAATATTCTACTAATGACAATAACTAATTAACAACTTTTTAAAGATAGATACCTTTGAGAAACTTAAAAATTGATCAATACAATTAGCAACTATGATTCTATAGTAATGATGATGAAGCATGCTATCCACTTTTGTATAGTGAGATGAGGGACTTTGATGCATGATAAAATATATTTATGAACATGGTTAATGTGTGAATTTGTTTTCCTTGGTGATGTACAACTTACATGAGATTTTTTTTTTAAATCATTACGGGGATTGAAGTGAGAAGAGAAAGTAGATATTAATTTGTTCATCTATTTCTGTTTATGAATAGAGATATTCATTCATAAATGTATTCACTTATAAATAAAAAACAGATATTTATTCATTGAAAAAAATTATTTTAAAAAATTAAAGTATCTTGATTCTAGAGTCCAAGGACTTGGCTTCAAATGCTATCTTTTTCTGTGAACTCATGCAAACCACTTATCTTCCTTGGCATCAAGTTTACTCACCTATAAAATGAAGGTGTTCAACTAGAACCTTTTATTTCTAAATCTAGCATCCAATTTACAACATATAATTTTCAAAACATGCATACACACACATATTATTTCTTCTTGAAGATGGCAATTTGAAGGGACTTAATAGTAACATTTACAGAATGCTTTAAGATTTATAGAGTATTTTCCCCTTGTTTTCCTTTTAAACTTTGGTAAACTCAGCACAGTGTTCTACATACAAGAGAAGCCTCCTAACTTTTTCCTCATGGATTTTGCAGATGACTAGCAAAAGCCAGTTTTCTCTGATATTGTACTTTGCTCCTGCCATCATACTGTAACTCCATTGCAGCATTTCTTTCTATTTGCTGCCTTATCTCTGCATTCATTAATTAAAGCAATTAGAATAGAGCTTCTTTATATATCCATTCTAGCCTGAAAGAGCTGACAGTTCAATTGGATGCATCAGCGAAGTCCCCAAGTTACAAGCTCTTATAATTAGCAATTGACTTCAGAGGATTTAACAACAATGACAAACATGCCCACATTCCCAATCCCTGGTAACACAGAAGAATAATCATCTTTAATACACTGTATTAGTACCAAAAACATAGGGATGCATCTAATACTCTACTAACTGATGGATATACTCAGTTGTATGTGATTAAAAGATAATGTATTGGGTAAAAATAACTAAACTAAAAAGGCAACAGCCACAGCAGAAAAATACTAAATGGTGGGTAACTGATTTGTATGGCTTTGTTGTCAAGTATTTGCTTAGCTTATTAAAAAGCTAAGGGACTGAATTTGTCCTAATTTAATTCCCAGGGAAAGCATAGGCAACTGTAGAGTTTTCCCCATCATTTGTTATCTCAAAGAAAGAATATTGTTCTTTTTAAGAAATACCCATATCATCTCTAGCATAGTGGCAAGAACATTAGCTTTGGAAGGAAAAGAGTTGGTTGCAAACACTGTCTCTCTTCCTTCCTAGCTTTATGATCCTTGGAAAGAAATCACTTGGAGCCTCCTTTTTTCCAGACCATGGAGGATCCTGATATGGACATGGGTAATGATCACTCCCCTGTTAAAAGAGCAACCTGCTAGTGGCTTCTGGGAATCAAATTCTGATCAGCTGAATAGATCCCTTCATGTGAGAAGATGATAATGATACAAGGAGACTGAGAGGCAGGTGCATTCTCTGACCTCTCTCCTCTTCCTTCTTGCCTCCGATTTATTTTAGTCCCAATTCACTAGCAACAATTATGTCCGTAAATGTTGATTTGCAATTCCTTTAGGTGTGTTGTGATTCACAGCTGTGGAGGCTTTCAAAGAACCAACCCACCCCTTAATGGTACAGTCCCATTTAACCCTTTACAGGCTTTCTGGATTTCACACTTAGGCTTGTTCCTTAACATTCCCCTATCTGCCATAGAGTGTATCTGTGAAGCTCCAAAGAGAAAATGCAAATTTAAATGATATGAAAACTAAAATGGCAGCAGGGACATAGGGAAACAAATGTAAATTCAAATTAGAGAGTATACAAGGAAGAAATCCTTCTTCTGCTCTCTCTCATTCCCTTTCATTTCCATATTTCCAATAAAGACATTTTTTTGTCTTTCTTTCTTAAGAGTCTTTGTTTTTAACCTAAATTAAAGCACTGGGGCAGCACAACATCAAGAAGTGGGTTCAAATTTCAACCTTGGTAGTTTAACATGAACAAGATAATTAACTTTTGTTAATGTTGAACAGCTGTCTAAGATGTGCTATTATAAATGGATTGGTATTTGCAGTATGTAAGGAATTCCTATACTAATCAAAACAGAAATTATTTTTATTAGAACCAATTTACCAACCACTGGAGAAGGATTTCACACTTCTATTTAGGTTTTTAACTAATCATTCTGCAACTAGACACCAGACTAATTCATTTGCAGACTTTTTATTTGGTCAGACATAGGAATAAATCTATACTTAAAATAAAAGTGGTTAGTGGTTAGTTACCAGTAAAGCACATCCAACTTAGTGGAGCAGAAAACCTGGGTTTTAATCCCTAAGTTACAATTAGTTCATGGTAACCTTGGAAAAGTCACTTTATCTCAATGAGCCTTGAATTTCTCATGAGAAAGGTAGAATATTTTATTGTGATTTTAAAGATAATCAAGTCTCTGAGGTTGTAAGTATCAGAGGATGCTGATTGTTCCCTGGGAGCTCCCTACACCTAAGAAAGCATAGATCTACACAAAATAACAATAAAGTCAGCAAGATGGGGAGTCACCACCCTATCTATCTCCTTATGTTTCTCTGTTGTTGAAATTGGTGAAAGAACTAAGGTCAATATTTATTTTTAGTATCAGCAAAGCCACCCATATTACACAAAAGAACAGGTCAACTCCCTGCAATGTTAGCCCTGAATCTCAAAAATTGTGGAACAGGAATGAAAAGGATATCATCTAAATTTACCCAGAGCAAGGTCTACATTGACAGGCTCTAATGGATTCGAAACTAGAGTGTTTGGCCCTACAGAGGCCATCACAAAAACCCCTTTAATGTTGTAGGTGGGAGAAGAATGTGCAGACAAGTTTATACTATGCAAGCACAGAGCAGGGAAACATAACTGACAATTCCATTTATTGATTTCAGTTTCAATTATGTTTCCTCTGGGGATAATGTACGAACAGTGCTAAAATTCTGATCAAATTCTGGCCAAAGCAGAAAAGTTGAGCAACAACAACAACAACAACAACAATAATAATAATAATAATAAAAGTATATAACCTTAGGGAGATGACTTTTAGGAAAAAGCTTGACATGTATTCCTGGTCAGCTATTGGTTCCAAATAAGGAAGGAAATTGAATTTTAAAATGATAATGACTTCATCAAAGTAACACAGTGAGTTAATGGAAGAATTGGACTCCAGAACTTTTGACTTCCAGGTAAGTCTTTTCTCTATTATACTGCTTCCTAAATAAGCAGAACTATTTCCCAGTCAAAGAGCACAGACAGCAAAAGAACATGTTGGAAATTTCCTTAACACTATCTGATAATTTAACCAAACTTCTCAAAATGTTGGATCTAGGATTTGTCAAATCAAAATAGAGCCATGTGAATAAATGATTGTACTAACTGCCAGTATTATCCACCTGAAGAACATGATGATAAGGACAGAATTTCCTACTGAAATATCACTAAAATGTTCTTCTGAAGAATAGTTCCGCGGCATAGTCTGCTGACATTGTTTCTTAGAGGAATGATTTTAATGCCTTCCCACCTTGGGTAGATTTTTTTTTTTTAACATGACATTTCCTTGGGAAATAGCATTTCATGCTGTAATATAAGTAGACTAGGTTTAAAAATCCCTTGGAGTTTAGTATTAAGAGTTACAACCACCTCTCCTTGTAGGGTTTTCAACTGAGAAGTAGATGAGAAGGAGAGAAGAGGAAGCCTGTAAGAATGAACTGATAGAAAAATGACAGGATATCAGGACATGGAGGATCCCTAATCCTACACAGCCCATCTGTTGAGATCTGCATAATTGTAATAGGGATAGAAAGAATGATTCCTCACTTGTCTCACCTACTTGAGGAATACACAGAAGGACTTCTGGAGGGCTGAGGAAGTCCTGGGACAGACAAGCAGCTCTAGGATTCAGAACAGGTTGCTGACTGTAGGTGGGACTCCTTGTCTGAATTCAGGAGTGTTCATATACTGGGTCAATGTCCATTCCAACAGAACTTCCCTAAGCCTGTTGCCCAGTCTTGCTTTGGGGGAACTGTGGAGTTCCATGAATTCCCTACTCCAATTTTGCCCTGAAGCTTGAAGATAAACAGAGAGAATCCAGCCTTTCATAGCCAAGAGCTTCTGAATCCATACTTAGTCTACCAAAGTCTCAAATATTCTAGTCAGGGTCCAATGTGGCATCGAGGCCTGAGCTTAGTTGTGAGATAACTGTTCTGGGTAAAAACAAAACTATGAAGCATATTGTGGGAGTCTACACCAGAGAGGAGATGGGAGTGGGGGGGGAGGGGAAACGGGTGTTAAATAACAGCAGCCTGGCTATTACATATTCAGATGAGTTTTGTTGTAAGGACTATGACCAGTCCACTGACCATCTGATGAAGCATGCTGTTTCATAATGGAGACTTTCAGGATACAGAGACACAGTTTGGGGACAAGGCTAATGAAATAATTTATTATGTTTACTTATATACACTTGTTACAAAGAACTTACTTAGTTTTCTTTTAAAAATGAGATGGGGGTGAGATTGAGGGGAAAAATATTTCTAATTTTTTTAAAGCATTTAATTTTTAAACAATGAAGAGATCTGAAAATGTGACTAACCAATCTATTTATTTTACAAATGATGTGATGATGATAATGATGATGACTTCAAGTGGAATTTAAAGACCTCTAAAGTTTGCAAAGAACAAAGTCATTAACTTATCCAAACCTTATAACAATTCTCTGATGTAGATACTAGAGGTATGTTTATTTTTTTTCCCTGAGGCAACTGGGGTCAAATGACTTGCCCAGGGTCAAGCAGCTAGGAATGGTTAAGTGTCTGAAATTAGATTTGAACTCAGGTCCTCCTGACTTCAGGGCTGTTGCACTATTCACTGCACCACCTAGCTGCTCTTTTTATTTTCACTTTTTAGGTGAGGAAACCATGACAAAGAAAGCAGCTATGAGTGACCCACAATTACATAATGATTAAGTGACAGAGGCTACACTTGAACCCAGTTTGTTTGATGCCAAGTCTAGCATTTTATCTGCTTCTACATCACAAGGGATGTTATTGTAATATAATAGAAGTTAGGACGAGAATTCTGATTTTTCAAATCCCTCTCTTCAATTTCATTTCTTTCTATCACATGATACGAGAACTAGGTAATAGAGGAATCTTTAAAATATGCAAAAAGCAGTCACCAATACCAAAGAAATGAATGGGAAATACATTTTTAGTAAAAAGAACAAGCACCTAAATGTTGAATAATTTATTCAAATATACCCAAATCCTAAATATATGGTAACATGTTCAGAGGAAGAAGACTGATGGGAGGGAATAAAAGAGGAGATATGGCTTTGCAAAGAGAAAAGGAAAGGAAGGGAAGAAAGAGAGAGATGGAAGAATAGAAGAAAAGAAAGGAAGCATTCTAAAATGTTTTGTTGGCATTGAATAGATTGCTTTTCCTAGAGTCAGGAACAAATGAATTAAAATTTAACTTCAGGAACTTATTAGTTACATAATCCTGACCAAGTAACTTAATATCTGTTCACCTCAGTTTTGTCAAGTGTAAAATGGGGATAATAATAGCACTTATTTTCCATGATATGTGTGAAGATCCAATGAAATAATATTTATAAAATGCTTGGCACAGTCCCTAGCTTGTAGAAGGTTCTATATAAAAAATAGTTTACAATTATTATTTATTGCTATTATTATATCTACACAGGATTTAAACAAAATGAACACGGTCATGTCTTGCTTCTCATTGACCTACTCAGACTCAGAAAGGAAATATGGAGGTCTCTAGTTCAGTGGTTTCATTTTTGCATATGTAGAAACTGTGGCCTAAGATGATTAAATAATTATCCCTTGATTTTGGAGGTAATTTCAAAAACAAGATTTGAACTCAGACCTAGCACCTTTGTCACTGTACCATCTAGCTTTGTTTCTACTATATCACAATACATCACAGTGGGGCTTAATAATTCAGGAAACTAGTTAATGACACTCTCCTTGCAATGGCCTAATGGCACATTTTCAACACTGATTAAAGAGACTAGTGATACAGATGCTTTCCATGCTTATGACCAGAGGTGCCATAGGGATTTTGTCTTGTTAATTTCCCAAGATTTCTGAGAACTTTCAGTTTGGGTGACTGGGAAGCTGAAATAAGAAGTGAATTCATAATTTCACACCATAAATAGCTAAAAGAAAAGAACATTGAAGACTAGAGGAAGAGTATCATAAAAATGATTTTAGTATTGAGAATGAGGGGAACTATCTTTCCTTGACATTTTGTCCAAGATCAGTTTTACTGGAGCTAGAGAAAAGGTTGCAACCTTTTTTATGAGCCCTAAAATAACTCAAAAATAAGTTATTTAGTCTGAAACTATTAAAAAGGCAATTCTCTTAAAATTAAAATTTGTTAAGCAAGCACCAATTGGCATAAGTAGAAGGAGCTGTCTATATTGATTAAAATCACGATTGAAAAATAAAAAAAAAGTTTATACTAATCAAAATTAACTTGAATATCCAATTTTCTAATTACTGTTATTTGTTTTATTTTCTTCTTTCTGTGGGGCTGTAGTTTACAAAAAACTCATTTAATACTATAAAGAAAAATGCAGTCTTAAAGATCACGGTCCAACAAGTTGTCCCTAATATACATGTTAAACATATGAATTTCCTTGATTGTTGTAAACAGGAGATTGTTTGCTCAAAAACTTATCTGATGCTCAATATCAAATGAAGTTTAAAATAGGAGAATTTGCCAGAACTATCTTAATGGTACCTGTGACCCTTGGCCATATGGCTTCTCTCTAGTTTGGAAGTTTCTCTAAATGTTTCTAGAGTATAGGTGGCAATGCATTGACTGAATCATCTTAGAAAATGATGGGTGATTCTCAATTCAATTCATAAAGTGTAAACAGAGCCTTCCAACAGATAAGCCACAAAGGAAAAAGAAGTAGGTGAAGCATGAATATTGCCCAGATTATGGCATGCAGTCAGATGGACAAGCCATCGACAGGATATCTAGCCCATCAGTACATGCATCTTAGACAAATGTTGCAAATGAAGGGCCTTTGGGCTCTGAATTGAATACAAGGAGGAGAGCTGGCTATATTATATTTGGAAGATTACAAAGTATTTTCAATACTACCAAGTTATTCTCTGAAACAAAAAGCTCATCATTTTAATGCGAATATTTTTAAGGTGTTGTTTTTTTAGCTATGTTTCCAAAATTTCCAAGGAATAAAAAAAAGTTACAGTAACCCCAAAGTCAGTTGAAATACATGTTAGGCATAAATAGGGTCTGGGATACTATGTAGGGTGGTTTGTCAAAAGATATTATGTGACATAATCCAGGACATAAAAGGAAATACGTTGCAACAAAAGAAAAAGTAAAAGAAAAAAAAATTTTTTTTCCTATGGGATTTGAGAAAAGAGAATCCTGGCTGTGCTCCTTATTATAGATAGGATGGTATTATGGATAGAGTACTGGATTGGAAATCTAGAAGATCTGAGTTCAAGGCATACCTCTGAACTAGGGAAAGTATTTAACTCAAATAAGGGGGTTGAACTAAAAGGTTCCTAAGGCCTTGACAACCTTAGGTCTTTGATTCAACCTTTATCACCTAGAGCAAATGACATTGTTCATAAAGGTGTATAATAAGGCCCTTTCCAGTTCTAAGTTTATGAACACATAAAGATAATGATCTTCAGAAAAAGTGGAAAATAACTATATAGACATTAAGGAAATTTTCAGTTGTACAACTGTGAGCCTACAATGGAACAAAAAAAGGACTCCAGTTGGTTAGGTATTTCCTGAAGAGTTAAAAATTGGACCCACAGAAAATATTTACAAAGTATTAAAAGACTAAAAGGAAAACTTCTAATCTTTTAGTTTACCATTTATGAAGAATTACATTTTGTTAAAATCATAGATGAGCAAAACCATTTGGTACTGGCTGAGAAATAGAGCAGTCGATCAGTGGCATAGGATAGGATATCAGGACAAGCTAGGTAATAACATTAGCAATTTAGTGTTTGATAAACCCAAGGACCCCAGCTTTTGGGATAAGTACTCACTATTCGGCAAAAACTGCTGGGAAAATTGGAAACTAGTGTGGAAGAAATTAAGACTGGACCCACACCTAACACCGCACATCAAGATAAGATCTAAATGGGTTCATGATCTAGATATAAAGAGTGATATTATGACCAAATTAGAGGAACACAGGATACTTTACCTCTCAGACCTGTGGAGATGGAATAAATTTATGTCCAAAGAAGATCTGGAACTCTTAATTGAACATCAGATAGATAATTTTGATTATATTAAGTTAAAAAGTTTCTGTACAAACAAAACTAATGCAGACAAGATTAGGAGGGAAGTGTCAAACTGGGAAATCATCTTTAATCATTTAAGGGTTCTGATAAAGGTCTCATCTCTAAGATATATAGAGAATTGTCTCATATTTATAAGAATTCAAGCCATTCTCCAATTGATAAATGGTCAAAGGATACGAACAGACAATTTTCAGATGAGGAAATTAAAACTATTTATAATCATATGAAAAGGTGCTCCAAATCAGAGATCAGAGAAATGCAAATTAAGACAACTCTGAGGTACCACTACACACCTGTCAGATTGGCTAAAATGACAGGAAAAGATAAAGATAAATGTTGGAGAGGATGTGGGAAGACTGGGACACTGATGCATTGTTGGAGCTGTGAACAGATCCAGCCATTCTGGAGAGCAATTTGGAGCTATTCTCAAAAAGTTATCAAACTATGCATACCCTTTGACCAGCAGTGTTTCTATTGGGCTTATATCCCAAAGAAATTATAAGAGAAGGAAAGGGCCCCACATGTGCAATAATGTTTGTGGCAGCTCTTTTTGTAGTGGCTAGAAACTGGAAACTGAATGGATGCCCATCAATTGGAGAGTGGCTGAATAAATTATGGTATATGAATGTTATGGAATATTATTGTTCTGTAAGAAACGACCAGCAGGATGATTTCAGAGAGGCCTGGAGAGACTTGCATGAACTAATGCTCAGTGAAGTGAGCAGAACCAAGAGATCATTATTCATGGCAACAACAATACTATATGAGGATCAGTTCTAATGGACATCACTCTCTTCAACAATGAAATGCTTCAAACCAGTTCCAATTGTTCGGTGAAGAGAGCCATATACACCCAGAGAGAGGGATGTGAAATGTGGATCACAACATAACATTTTCATGTTCTCTATTGATGTTTGCTTGCATTGTATTTCCTTTATCAGATTATTCTTTCTTGTAGATATGATTTCTCCTGCACAAAAAAATGATGTGTAGAAATAACTATACATATATTCGATTTCTTAAGTATTCTAACATAATTCACATGTAGTGGATATCCTGCCATCTAGGTGAGGGGTGGGGAGTAGGGGGGAAAAATTTGTAACAGAAAGCTTTTTAAGGGTTAATGTTTAGGAATTACCCATACATATGTTTTGTAAATAAAAAGTATCAAAAAAAAAAAAAAGATAAATAGGATGGCAAGAAACATTTATTAAGCACTTATCATGTGACATAGACTATGTTAAGTGCTTTACAAATATAATCTCATTTGATCTTCAAAAAAATAAAAGAATAAAATAAAATCATAGATGAGAATTGGGAAGAATGAGAATGGATGTATGAGTTTCAATCTGCAGAGGCAGGGAGCATATTAGCAATGAAGGTCTTGTTCAGCTTGGTTCCCAAGAGCAAAACTAGAAATAAAGGATGGAAGTTGCAACAACTTAAAGAAAAATCCTCTAATTATTAGAGCTATACAACAACAGAATATGCTGTGTCTGAAGGAATTTTTCATTCCATTAGATGTTTTCAAACATAGACTAGATGAATACTTGTTTGGTAATTTGTAGAAAAGATTATTTTCAGATATGGACTAAAATAAGGCCCCTTCCCATTGAAACTGTGATACTTTGAAAGCATGGATACTTCTAAGTAGTGACATGAGTTATTAACAAATCAAGTGAAATTCCCAGAATCCCAGTGGTTTCAATTTTAGAGGTAAAGAGGAAGGAGGAGGAGAAAATTCATATTAAAATTAATAATAAGATCCAAGTAAATTGCATGGCATAATAACTCTTAAAGGAGCAGTTTAACTGTTTTTGAACCTCAAGTAACTTTTGAGGTAGATTCTCATAAAGTTTAGGACTCATTATTCTGGCTTCATGCCACAACCTCAGAAGTAATTTGTTTTGTACTCCAGCATCAAGGAAATTTTTCTTTTTTCATTTTTTTTTTTTTTTTTATCAATTGAGACAGAAATAGTAAGCTCACATCCTGCTGTTCAAAGTCTCATCCATTGTCCTGGGTCCTTTTAGCCAGCCATTCAGTATCTGGACCTGTCTGACAGCTACTTCAATTACAAGCCATGTAGAGCTTGCAATCTTTTAAAAATCTTTGAAATGCAGACATGTTATCGGCTATGTTTTGCTACAGGTTAATAAGAGTTTATGTCTTGTTCTTTTGGAAGTGGGACAAGTCACACTGAAGGAAAGGAACTTAGAGATCCTCTAGTTCAACCCCTTATTTACAAATGAGAAAGAAAAGAACCCTGATTAGTACAAGGACTTGACCTACAATTTAATTGTTATGGAGAAATCCTGGGTCTTGATCTCTTGCTGTTAATTCAAATCAACACTTCTTTGCCAATCTATAGCTTATAGCCTAGAGCACAAGTTCAGGGCTCTATCTACCTTACTACATTTACCTATCCTTTTTTCACTAAATAGCATTAAATAAACACAAATATTTTACAAAAATTAGGGGAATATTCAAGGTATAATCTTAAATAGAAAATGTCTTTAGATATGCTTTAGAAGGAAGAAGTCAGCTAGAAAGAAGCTCACAGGCCATCTATTCTAAGCTAACTCCTTTTATAAGTTAAGAAAGTAAAGCCGAAGCAGGTGAAGGGATTTCCAAGTTTCAAGCAGGTCATAGAGGTGACAGGAATCAGAGTGATCTTTTCCTATTACGCTATACTGCCTTCTGGTAATCAGATTCTGACAGGAATCCTGATCATATGGTGACAAGTGAATCCCTCAACCGCACTAGCCCTCAATTGCCTCACCTCACCTGGACAATGAAAGGGGCAGAACAGATTGACACTCAAGTTTCCTCTAGAAGGAATATTCCTTCATTCTAGCACACATACAATGCATGAGTTTAAAGCCTAAGAACAACCATACTCTCGGTGGCAGGTCAACTAGACAGTAAGAGTATTATTCAGGAGGAAATGAGAGCCCTGAAATTCTGGCCTTATGAATCAAAACTGAGAATGAGGGCAAATAATATGCCATTTTTAGAGTCATACAATGTCCTTGCTATATTCATGTAGCTGTGTTGACTGGGACCACTACAAATTTATATTATCTAATCTCAACTAGAGCCTTACTGTAGAAGAATAATCCTTTTGCTATTTCCTCAATCCCTCTCACCACAGTAGCTATTCTAAATCTTCTTGTCTCTCCTCAAGTTTTCAATAACACATGCTTTGCGTATCATCTCAGCTAAAGATATCATTTCATACTTCACCAAAATAAAATTAAGATCATTTGCCAATAGCTCCCTCTTACCCCCTTCTCTTTCTCTCATATTCATCAAAGATGACCCAATTCCCTACCACATACACACTATCACTTCTTTTATTCTAGTCCTTCCTAATGTCAGGTCCTCTATATGCAATTTTGATCTCAATTCCTCCTATCTTTTCTGGCAAGTTGCCCCTATTTTAAGACACACTTCCTCTCTAACCTTTAATTTTTACTTACTTACAGATGCTTCTAACAAAAAAAAAAAATTGTTCAAGTCTCTCAAAGGGAAAAAAAAATCCCTCAATAAATCTAACTATCCTTACTATTTATGAACCCATACCTGTCTTCCCTTTCCTATGTAGATGTTTTGAAAAGGAAATCCAAACTGAGGCGAGGGTCAAGATGGTAGAGAGGAGACATCTTTTTCTGAGCTCCCCCCATGACTCCCAGAAAATCCAGGCTCTGAACTACTTTTGGAGTGGCAGAACCCACAAGTATTGGAACCAGCAGAAGATAATTTCAAAGATCTCCAGAAAAGATCGGTTTCAACCAGGCATGGAGGGAGGCAGGCCAAGTGCAAGCAGGCAGAACATAGATCCCAGGGCAGGCAGCTCAGACCCCGGACAGTGTGGGCTGCATGCACTGGAGAATCTATCAGGAGGAATTTACAGCATTGTTGGCTACTCTGCTCTGGTTGCAAGCCAGTAGATCTGCAGAAAAGTTATAAAACATCCAACACAAGTCCAAAAAGTAAATAGTTAACCCCAAACCACCAGAATTTCATGGGACCTGGCTATGCCCACTCAGCACATACAGAATAAAGGTAAAAGGCTGGAGCAGAATTACTTCACTTTCAGGTGAAGTAAAAAACAAAAACAAAAACAAAAACAAAACAAAACAAAAACAAAAACAGGGGTAGCCATCATGAACTTAGATCAAGCAAAAACAAAAATAGATCTAATTAAGAGAAAAGGAAGAAAACGATAACTTGCTAAAGGATACCATAGATAATGAAGTAATATCAATACTAAACATATAGGCACCAAGTGACATAGTATCTAATTCCTTTTTTTTCGAATATGAACATACATATTTATTTATTTATACATATTTATACAGTTATCTTGCTGTACAAGAAAAATTGGATCTACAAGAAAAAAAAAAACAAAAATGAGAAGGAAAACAAAATGCAAGCAAACATCAACAGAAAGCATGAAAATGTTATGTTGTGGCCCACATTCAGATCCCTCTCCCTGGGTGTATATGGCTTTCTTCATTATTGAGCACCTGAAATTGGTTTGAAACATCTCATTGTTGAAGAGAATCATGTCCATCAGAATTGATCATCATATAGTCTTGTTGTTGCCATAGCATCTAATTCCTAAAGAAGAAGTTAAGAAAGCTGCAAGAAGAAATAGACAGCAAAACTATAATAGTGGGGGATCTTAAACTTGTTCTCTAAGAACTAGATAAATCGAACCACAAAATAAATAGGAAAGAAATTGAGGAAGTAAAAAAGAATATTAGAAAAGTTAGGTGTGATAGAACTGAGAAGAAAATTAAATGGAGATAGAAAGAAATACACTTTTATATCAGTGGTTTGTGGAACCTACACACAAAAACTGACAATGTATTAGGATGTAAAGATCTCAAAATCAAATGCAGAAAGGCAGAAATAATAAATGCATTTTTTTCAGATCATGATGCAATAAAAATTATATTTAATAAAATGCCAGGGGAAATAGACTAAAAATCAATTGGAAACTAAATAATCTAATCCTAAAGAATGAATGGGTGAAACAGCAAATTATACACAAATTAAATAAAATAATTATACAAATTATACACAAATTAAATTAAATAATTTAATCCAAGAGAATGAAAATAACAAGATAGCATATCAAAATTTGTGGGATGCAGCTAAAGTGGTAAAAAGGGGAAATTTTATATCTCTAGATGCTTGCTTTCATAAAATAGAGAAACAAATTAATAAATTGGGCTTGCAACTAAAAAAGCTAGAAAAGTAACAAATTAAATACCAAACTTGAAATTCTAAAAATAAAAGAGATTAATAAAACGGAAAGTTTAAAAAAACAACTATTGAATTAATAATTAAAACTAAGATTTATTTTTATGAAAAAAAACAAAATAGATAAACCTTTAGTTAATTTGATTAGAAAAAGTAAAGAGGAAAATCAAATTGTTAGCCTCAAAAATGAAAAGGGAAAATTTTCCACCAATGAAGAGGAAATTAGAGCAATAATTTGGAGTTATTTTGCCCAACTTTATGTAAATAAATTTGAAAACCTAAATGAAATGGAGGAATACCTACAAAAATACAGATTGCCCAGGTTAACAGAAAAGGAAATAAATTGTTTAAATAGTCCCATTTTATAAAAAAAAAAAAAATAGGACAAACTATTACTCAACTCCCTAAGAAAAAATTCTCCAGGGCCAGATGGATTTACATGTGAATTCTACCAACATTTAAAGAAAAATTAACTCCACTGCTATATAAACTTTTTAAAAATAGGGAAACAGAGACTCCTACCAAATTCCTTTTATGCCACAGATACTGTCCTGATACCTAAACCAGGTAGGATGAAAGCAGAGAAAGAAAATTATATACCAATTTCCCTAATGAATATTGATGCAAAAAGTCTTGAATAAAATATTAGCAAAAAGATTACAAAAAGTCATCTCCAGGATAATACACTATGACCAAGTAGGATTTATACCAGGAATGTAGAACCGGTTCAATATTAGGAAAATGATTAGTATAATTGACTATATTAATAACCAAACTAACAAAAAACATATGGTTGTCTCAATAGATGCAGAAAAAGCATTTGATAAAATCCAACACCCATTCTTATTAAAAAAAAAAAAAAAAAACTAAAGAGTATAGGAATAAATGGGCTTTTCCTTAAAATGAGCAGTAGTATCTATTTAAAACCATCAGCAAGCATCATATGTAATTGGGACAAAGTAGAACCATTACCAATAAGGTAAGGAGTGAAACAAGGTTGTCCACTATCACCATTCCTATTCAGTATTGTATTACAAATGTTAGCTTTGGCAATGAGAAGAAAAAGAGATCAAGGGAATTAGAGTAGGTAATGAGGAAATCAAATTATCACTCTTTGCAAATGGTATGAAGCTATACTTAAAGAACCCTAGAGAATCAACTGAAAAACTACTAGAAACAAATCCACAACTTTAGCAAAGTTGCAGGATACAAAATAAATCCACATGAATCATCAGCATTTTTGTATATTCCCCACAATATCTAGCAACAAGAGATACAAAGAAAAATTCCATTTAAAATAACTGTTGATAATATAAAATATTTGGGAGTCTACCTGCCAAGGCAAAATCAGGAACTACATGAATATAACTACAGAACACTTTCTACACAAATAAAGTCAGATCTAAACAACTGGAAAAATATCAAGTGCTCTTGGATAGGCTGAGCGAATATAATAAAAATGACAATACTACCTAAATTATTCTACTTATTTAGTGCTGTACCAATCAAACTCTCAAGAAATTATTTTACAGACCTAGAAAAATAACAACAAAGTTCATCTGGAAGAAAAAAAGGTCAAGAATTTCAAGGGACTAATGAAAAAAAATGCCAATTAAGGTAACCTAGCTGGGCCAGACCTAAAAGTGTATTATAAAGCAGTGGCCATCAAAACCATTTGGTACTGCTTAAAAAATAGAATAGTTGATCAGTTGAATAGGTTAGGTTTACAGGACAAAATAGTCAATGACTATAGTAATCTAGTGTTTGACAAACCCAAAGACCCCAGCTTTGGGGATAAGAACTCACTATTTGACAAAATCTGCTGGGAAAATTGTTAACTAGTATGGCAGAAACTAGGCATTGACCCACACTTGACACCATATACCAAGATAAGGTCAAAATGGATTCATAATCTAGACATTAAGAATGATATTAAGAACATAAAATAGTTTACCTCTCAGATTTACCTCAGGAGGAGGAAGGAATTTATGACCAAAGAAGACTGGAGATCATTATTGAGCACAAAATAGATGGTTTTGATTAAGTTTAAAAGGTTTTGTACACACAAAACTAATTCAGACAAGATTACAAGGGAAGCAATAAACTGGGAAAACATTTTTATATTCAAAGGTTCTGATAAAGGCCTCATTCCTAAAATATGTAGAAAATTGACTCAGATTTATAAGAATTCAAGCCATTCTCCAACTGATAAATGGTCAAAGGATAGGAACAGACAATTTTCAGATAAAGAAATTAAAACCATTTCTAGTCATATGAAAAGGTGCTCCAAATCACTATTGATCAAAGAAATGCAAATTAAAACAACTCTTAAATACCACTACACACCTGTCAGATTGGCTAAGGTGACAAAAAAAGATGATGAATGTTGGATGGGATGTGGGAAAACTGGGGTACTAATACATTGTTGATTGAATTACAAACATATCTAGCTTTTCTGGAAAGCAATTTGAAACTGTGCCCACAGAGTTATCAAAATGTGCATACCCTTTGACCCAGCAGTGTTTCTATTGGGCCTATATCCTAAAGAGATCTTAGAGGAGGGAAAGGGACCCACATGTGCAAAAATGTTTGTGGCAGCCCTTTTTGTAGTGGCTAGAAATTGGAAGCTGAATGGATGCCCGTCAATTGGAGAGTGGCTGAATAAATTATGGTATATGAATGTTATGGAATACTATTGCTCTGTAAGAAACGACCAGCAGGATGATTTCAGAGAGGCCTGGAGAGACTAGCATGAACTGATACTAAGTGAAGTGAGCAGAACCAGAAAATCATTGTATATGGTAGCAACAAGATTATATGATGATGAGTTCTGATGCATGTGGCTTTCTTCAACAATGAGATAATTCAGACCAGTTCCAATCATCTTGTGATGAAGAGAGACATCTATATCCAGAGAGAGAGAACTGTGGGAACTGAGTGTGGATCATAACTCAGTATTTTCACTCTTTTTGTTGTTGTTTGCTTGCATTTTATTTTCTTTCTAATTTCTTCCTGGTTTGATTTGATTTTTCTTATATAGGAAGATAATTGTATAAATGTGTGTGTATATATTGGATTTAATATATATTTCTACCATGTTTAACATATATTGGATTACTTGCCATCTAGCAAGTTCCCAAATCTAGGGAAAGAGTGGAGGAAGGAGGGGAAATTGAAACCCAAGGCTTTGCAGGAGATAATGTCAAAGAATTATCCATGGATATGTTTTGAAAAATAAAAAACTTTAATAAAAATTTAAAAAAGAAATGCATACTTAGGGTTTCTAAGTCCTCTTTTCTCATTCTCCTCTAAACTTACTGCAAATTGCAGTAAGATAACTGTATAGATATGTATACATGTATTGTATTTGTCATATAATTTATCCTATTTAGCATGTATTAGATTACCTGTCATCTAGAGGTGGGGAGTGGGGGGAAAGAGGGGAAAAGCTTGGGGAAAAAAAAGTTTTTGCAAAGGTCAATGTTGAAAAATCACTCATATGTTTTGTAAATAAAAAGCTTTATATAAAAAATAAATAAATAAAAAATAAACTTACTGCAAATTGACTTTCTCACTCCACCGTGGCAATCCTTTTCTAAGTTTAGTAATGATAATATATACATATGTATACACACATATGTACACACACACATATATATAGATGTATATGATTTTTTTCAACCAGCAAAAATGTACTTTCTCACCCTTCCAATGGAAAATAAAAATAAATTAATAAATAAAATCACCATTACAGACATGTATAGTCAAGAATAGTCAAAAAAACCTTTTTTTTTCTGCATTGGTCATTTCCAAAAAGAAATATGTCTCATTCAGCATTCTGACTCCTTCCTGTCTCTATTAGGAAATTGGTAAGAGGTTTCATCATTTGTCCACTGGAATCAGGATTGCTTATTATGTTGATCTGAGTTTCTGATTCTTTCAAAGCTGCTTATCTTTAGCATATTGTTGTCATTAGATTTCTCCTGGTTCTGTTTACTTCACTCTGTATCAGTTCATAAAAGTTTTTTCCAGATTTTGCTGAATCCATCTTCTTCATCCTTTTTTTAAATAGCACATTAATATTCCATCACATTTTGTTCCATAATTTGTTCTGCCATTCTTCAAGGTATAGACTCACCCTTAAATGCTCATTCTTTGTCACTGCACAAAGAAAATTTTTTGTACATCCTTAGTTAGAATTTGTTTTATTCAAGGCTAACTAATAAAAATAGAGAAGACTTAATGATTTGCATGTCATTCTTGTTCAAGGTTTATGCTAACCTCTGTACCTTTCTGATTTTAGTATGTATTCCACATAAGTATCTAATGATCTTTTAATTGTCATATCAGGTCTTTTCTCAGTCCTTAAACCTCTAAGCTTTTCTAGAGCATTTGATTCTGTTGGGAATCATTTATGTTCTTCTAAATAATCTCTTCTTTCTGAATACTTTCTTTCTAACAATATTTTCTTAGTTTTCTTACTTGCCTGAACTCTTGCACTCAGTATTCTTCACTGGACCATATTGTGTCCGCTAACTCTGATCACAATCTAAGACTCTTTCCTGAACCTCTTTTGTCTTTCTATTCTCTCAGTTGCTGCTTTCATCAGGCCTTATGTGTTCACCAATTATCTTTATTCAGATGACTCCTAGCCTTACACATCCAGCCCTACTTTTTTATCCTGAGTACAAAATATTAATCACCATTGGCTATTTTTTAACTGGATCACCCTTATGCTCAATATAAAAACAACACATTTTCTATTTCCCTAAAACCTATCCTTTTTATGAAGTTTCCTATTACCATCAAGGGTACCACCATCCTTTCAGCCCCCAGGTTTGAAGTCTCAGTGTCATCTTCTATTCTAATAACATATCTAGTCAATCGACAGATTATGTCATTGTTATCTCCATAATATCTGTTGATTATGTCCTTTTCTGTCTATTTATTTTCTTACTATCCTACTTAGCTCAGGCTCCCATTAAATCCTAATTAGATTATTCTAATAGCCTCCTAATTGCATTCCATACTTCAAATTTCTCCACCTCCAATCTCTTCTCCACCTCCTCCATAATTTCCTGAAGAGCAGCAGGTCTGACCATGTTACCCTACCTACTCAAAATCTAGTGGCTACCTATTTTGCCTCTAAGATAAAAAAAAACAAACAAAACAAAAACAAACAAAAAACTTCATCTCTTTGGATTTCATATCTCTTCACAAAAAAGAACTTTTGTTCCTTCCTAATTGATTCTCAGCCCCTCCATATGTGCTACATTCTAATTATACTATCAAAACTACTATAACTGTCCCCATACTAGAGTAAAGTAATTTCTTTCAGTTTCTGAGATACATATTTATAAACACTCACAGCATGGTCAGCTAGACACTTTCAGGTAGTCCTTCTGTCACCTCCCTAGTTGATAGTTGGGGAAAAACAAATGTGTTTAGGATTTTAGTTTTAAGGTACATACTTTAGTATGAATTGTGTTTGTGAATATAAATTAATAATTGGTACCATTAGCTTCCTACACAATAACACAAAGGACTCTTGGCAGTCTGCCATGAGGACAGCTATGTGAAATAACTTCATAAGAAAAAAAAAAAGCATACTAATTCTTCGTCCATAATCTCTGGGAAAAAAAAAAAGACAAAAATTGAAGAGATGCAAAAGACTTTCCATGAAAGCCTGGCCTGGTTCATTTATTAAACTAATCCAAAGCTTTTGAACTTTCTTAAGTATCTCCCAATCCTTCAGAATGATTAGATACTCCTTCAGTGGATTCATATTTGAATCTCCTGGTGTTTGAATTTCTTTTCATTTTTTTCTTTCTCATTCAAACATGAAAAGCTTGAGGATAACACTTTGAATACAGCTTAGGAAATTCTAAAGAACTAAATAAATTTCTCTTTGCCCTAGATCTCATATTAAAGCCATTTTCTTTTTTATCTTGCTGCTTATTAATATATCAAGAAACATTCATTAAACACCTACTATGTTCCCTGTCACTATGTTAAACACTGAAGATATAATAAACACAACAATGAAATAGGACTCACCCTCATAAAGCTAATATTCTACTCAAGAAAACAACATGTAAGCATATGAATATGTGCATAATATGCAAAAAAGTAATATCAGGGGGGAGGTTATAAATATTGGGGATGGAAGGAAAGGACTCATGTAGAGGGAGATTCTTAAGCTGAAAATTGAAAGAAGCAAGCAATCTTAAGTGAGCTGAGGGAAATTTTCCAGTGTTGGGGTAGAGCAGTCAGTTAGGAAGAATCACAGGTCAGGTCTGTCTAGAATGTAGAGTGTAAGAGTAACATATGAGAGCAACATATAACAAGGCTGGGAATTTAGGTCAGGCCCAGCCTGTGAAGCACTTTAGAAGTCAAACATTGGAGTTTATATATGATCTTAAAGGTAATAGGAAGCTATCAGAGTTTATTGCTGCATCATTAAATTTGACTTAAGAGATAGGAGTGGACACTCAGAAATGAATGGCAGCGTAAGCCAAACTGGCTCCCAAAGAAAATTGGGAAATTGGTGAAACAGAACTTTGGACCTTTTGGTCTTCTCACTTTCTAAAGTTTCTCTCTCCTTCAAGTGCTTCTTGTCCTCAAATCCCCCATCTTCCTCCTAGCAAAATTTTCTCCCAGAAAAAAGATCTAAGAATAGTATGAATGGCAATATAAGGGACTGGTAAGGTTTGAATGCTACCTTTTCCAGGGGCAATTGCACTTTAACAAAAGACAAAGCCGAAGGCCAAAACAGAATTAAATCCCTTATGCTTAAATCTCAGATATAAGCATTTTAGAGCAACTTTGCTTACTTTGAGTATAGTAGGATGAGGAAGTTCCCCAGAATTAATAAGCAAATTATAAGTAGCTATTATTCCTCCTAAAACTAGGACCTGTCTCTGGTTACCTTACAAGTGTAACTGTAGAAATAGCTGAAGCAAGAGGAGGGTAATGCTAATAATAGCATATGTGATACCAGCTTTTCAAAGTCCTTACAATCCAGATTCAGAAAGTTTTTTTGGGTTTTTTTGTTTTTGTTTTTGTTTTTGTTTTTTTGAGAAATCTATCAAGTCCATGACTGAAAGGAAATGCATAGATTATTCTTTGTCTTTAAAACATTTCCACTTTTTTTCTGAAATCCTACCTTCCAGAGGTCTGGTGTCTCCCTAAACCACTCACAATAAATATATCATTACCTAGTCTCCTTTAAGACCTTCTCATGGAAGATTGGATGAAGGGGATGAAACCTTATCATCAGAAAATTATCATATCATTGGAAGAAATCATATCATCATAAAATTCATCTTGACCCTACTTCATCATGTTTGAGATTATCATATAAACTGACAGCTAC
The DNA here is from genome assembly GCA_023553655.1 of Myrmecobius fasciatus. NCBI lineage: Eukaryota > Metazoa > Chordata > Mammalia > Dasyuromorphia > Myrmecobiidae > Myrmecobius > Myrmecobius fasciatus. The sequence goes on from JAJPUD010004464.1 coordinate 77,723, forward strand.
TGTTTAATAGTTTGAATCTCCAATTTTAGGAATATGGTATTTTCATAACAAACTATTAAAAATGTCCCACTGAGTCTTAAGGATATTTTTAGATGGCATGAAAGTCATTAAAAGTTTTTAGGGTTTCAGAGGAAAGAGAGAGAAATTACTTGAGTGTCTACTCAAGCACACTTCTCTATCCTGAAGCTATTCCTTCTCTTCCTGTGAGAAAGGAAGCTGCTGTGTTTGCTTCCATCTTTGGAGCCTGGTGTGCACCGAAGTCAGAGACTGATGGAGCTTTTTGCTTTTCGGATGTCTACAGAAGCCCCAGCATCAATAACTCAGCAGTTCTACAATTCTGGTTTGTCATCCTCCGTAAGAAAGAAGCACTCAGCATCTCAAATACGGGAAAGGAGCTGAGAAAAACAGCATGATCCAGATGTGTTGAAGTCATCCCTTCTTCCACTAATCTCCTTTTTCTCTCTTATCAAGTCCCATATTTTAAAATAGTCCTGCCTTCCTTTACTTTATATAATAGAATAGTTTACCTCTTCATTTCCAGCTCATTTTACTGAAAAGGAAGGAAGGTAAACATGGTTAATTGACTTGCCCCAAGGTCATATAGGATCTAAGTATTAAAGGCCATATTTGAATTCAGAAAGAAGAATGTTCCTGGTTTTTGGTCTAATATTCTATCTACTGCACTACCTAGATACTACAATGCAAAACAACCTTTCAAATATTTGAATACAATTAGCATTTTACTACTGCCTTCTCTTTCCCCCTTTATTGTAATTCTTTCTATGGGAGTCTGTTTCTGCAGAAGCCCTCTGTGTTTATCTGTATTTATGTTCTTTTAGTCTTAAGTGATATGGATTATAAGTAGAAGATGTTAATATCTATGAAAAGGTTTGACTTGAGAACCCAAGCTTTTGTGAGTTTGAGAATGAAGCATGATAAAACGGACAGGGCACTTGATTTGGAGTCAAAACCTGAGTTCAAATTCCATCTCAGATACTCATTAACTGTGTGACAATCAGCCAGTCATTTAAACTCTTTGTGCTTAAGTTTTCTTATTTGTAAACTAAGGGAATTGGACTAAATAACTTCTAAGATCCTTTCCAGCTCTTGAAAGCTTTCAATCATAGCTTTCCAGCCCATGATTCTATGGATACAATTTAATAATTAGAGAACATAATTGTCAAGACTGTTGGAAAACTATGGTATAATTGAAAGACTGCTGGATTGGAAATTGAAGGACTTTATTACACATTCCATCTCTTCAAGGTATTATTGATCTCATTTTAAGCAAAACATCTCTGGTCCTTACTTTCTCAATTAAAATGAACAATTTGGACTAGGGGACTTCAACAGACCTTTTAGGCCCCCAAATCAATGATCTTTTTAAACAATGATAATTAACATTCATATAATACTTTGAAATCTGCATCCTTCTTTGAACAATAGAAACCATATAAGAAAGGTATTTATACAGAAAGAAATTTAGACTCTACTTCTCTGAGGTTAATCAATTCATTAATAATGAATAATTAATCAAGGCTTAATCAATATGTTCAAAGTTGTACTTTGAACTCAGATATTGATGAACAGTCTTATGACCCTTCCATTACAATTTGCTGGACTCTCTTTTAAAAAAAATGAGGAAGTGTGTGAGGGTCATAATTTTATCTATTTGCTATTTTAGGTAACACCAGAAAACTCTCAACCTACAGTTTCTTCTTCATGGACTGACAGGGCATACAAGAGGATGACCCAGATGGTAAGACTAGAAGCCACAGCATATTAGCATAAATAAGAGATCTTAAACCATTTAAGTAGGGAAAGAGAAGGCAGTAGCAAAATCTAATTGTGTTCAAATATTTGAAAGGTTGTCTTTTGCAATGGAGAATCTAGGAAGTACAGTAGAAAGAATGCTAGACCAGAATCCAGGAATACTCAAATTATACCTTTGATATATACCTTCTGGGTAACTCTAGACAAGTATTTTAGGAATCCTGGGCAAGTCAATTAACCATGTTTGCCTCAATTCCTTATCTGAAAAATGATATAGAAAAGAAGAGGCAAACTACTCCAGTATCTTTGCCAGGAAAACCCCAATCTGAGTCACAAAGAATCAGAAAAATCAAATAGTATTAAAGTAATTCAGTAACAACAACCACAACAACCTATGCAAGAAAGATTATAAGACCATAAATTTATATGCAAAAGGAATCCTAGAAACTATCTAGTCTAATTTCATTCTCCCAATTTTTCAAATGAGATAGTATCTATGCAAAGGCAAGTTTAACAAGGCACATAAATATCCGAATAGGATTTAAACCCTAATCTTCCTATCTCCAAAAAATAATGTGCTTCTCTTAGATTTATTCTATTTAGTTTCAGTGGACAGAAGCAGGACCAATGTGTAGAAATTATATAGGGGCTATTTTTGGTTCAATATAAAGATATCCTAATATGTTTGTTTGTTTTTAAAGACCAGATCTGTGATTTCATTGGCACAAAAAATTCTCTACAAGAAAAACATCTCTATTAATAGAGACTGACAAATGGTATTCGATTTATAATTCTTAGAGAATTGCCTGTGGCAATGGGAAACTAAAATACTAGTTACCCAGAAGGTATATGTCAGAGGTATAATTTGAGCAAAGACAGTTGGAATTGTAAGTCAAGTTCTCTATCTGCCATCAAAGAATAGAAAGTCCAGTGTTGAGGGTGACATGTTTAACAATACTGGATGTCTTCAAGCACGTGAAAGATGACCATTTTCTAGGTATTTTATACATGTCATTCATGATTTGAATAAGGGTTAAAGCATATGACAATTTTTTTTAAATCAATATCTTTCTCAATAAAAGTTTGTTGTTGATTATCAAGTTCCATATATTCAGTGGTAGTATTTTTTTCTTCTTTTTTTGCAACATGTTCAAAAGCCATCTAAATGTCATCAATACCAGTCATTTATACAGAAACTCTGATTTATGTTACCTATTAAATAATGTCTCATTCTCTCAGATACAAATTACTTTAATTAGATATAATGAAATAATTAATTCTTTGGCAATTGCAAGTCATTCATGCCTTAAAATCTTTGTACAGAGAGGATTCTGGGAAGATGGTGGAGTAGGTCAGAAAATTTCAAAGTCTCCAGATTTCCCCCACAAACAGAACAAAGTTGCATCTCAGGGTGAAGATAGAATTGTGAAAAACAAATAAGATGGGGGCAGAACAGGAGTACTCCCGAAACAATTGAGGAGACCTAAAGAAAGACCCAAAAAACAAGGTTTTACCAGTGTGAAGGGCAAATATCTCCAGGCTAGCTCTACAGAAATAGCAATCAAGGAGCTCTGGGACTAGTTGGGTTCCAAGGTAGCCTCAGCCACAACCACAGGAACTTTCACCTTCAAGACAGCTTGAGGAGTCAGCAGTTTAAATCCAGGAAGTTTGAGGAGACATCAGCTAATTAGGAATGCCAGGATATAGTCCTGGATAAGAAAGAACCATCATAAGCAGAGAGTAAAGGAGCAGTGGAGCAGGGATGGTTCTGGGCATGGGCACTTGGAACTTACAGGAGGATGGAGCTTTTAGTTTGGGATTCCAGGTCAGAGAAGGAAACTGAAGTGAAACTAGAGACATTATCCCCCACCCCCCACCAAGTTTTTATTTTAAAAAAATGACCAGGCAAAGAAGAACTGAAATATAGAAATTTAGTATAGGAATAGCAAAGGCTGAGTTTCATCTTCAGAGGAGGACAGTGAAGTAAAAAAAAAAAAAAAAGCCTTTTCTATCCCAAAGAGTAACATTAAATGATTACCTGCCCAGAAAGAATTTATAGAACTCAAAAAGACTTTAAAAATCAAATGAGAGAGATTAAGGAAAAACTAAAAACAACAACAATAAAGAAACATCCAAAAACACAAGAAGATTATGTAGAGTCTTAAAGAAGAAAATAATTCTTTGAAAATTAGAATTGGGCAAGGAGAAGCCAGTGAAGCTATAACAGACCAAGAAATAACAAAATATAAAGAATGAAAAAAAAATAGAACATAATGTTGAAACATAAGAAAAACAACAAATCTGAAGAACATATCAAGAAGAGAAAATATAAAAATAATTGGACTACCTGAAAACTGTGACCAAAGAAAGAACCTTGACACAATTATGCTAGAAATAATAATTTTTAAAAAAGCTTGTTCTGAAGTAATAGAACATGTAGGGAAATTAGAAACAGAAAAAAATCCATCAGTCAAAGAGATTCTACATGGAAAACACATAGGTACCTTTTTGCCAAATTTTGAAAAAAAACAGATCAAAGAAAAAAATCTTATGAGAAACAAACAAAAACAATTCAAATATATTTGAGCTACACTTAGAATTTTACAGGATTTATCAGTAACTACAATAAAAGACCACACATCCTGGAAACATATATATTGAAAATCAAAAGAACTAGATCTACCAAAATGAATTTAGACAATGAATATTTCAACTATTCAGTCATACCTAATCCTGAATCTTCCCCATTATGACAAATACCTTGAATCCCACCCCTGCAAACACAAGTTGCTTAGAGAAAGCCTTGGAGGATTTTAATAATCCCCCCTCCCCCCAGTCAACAAAGTAAGATCTTTCTTAACCTCCAGATGAATAGGTATTATGCCCTCAAGTGGAACACCTCATATATTAGGAGAAAGCACATCAGGATTTATAGACATTATAACTGAACTTAATATTTTTACCAATTTGGTGTTGCTTAATGTTACTGAAGTCCAAAATCAGAGAAGACTCTGGGCTGCAAGGGTAAAAGGAATAATCTTAGTGAGGGAAAATACCTAATTGAGAACTATATTGTTAAAACTGGTGCAGCAAGAATCACCTATTTTTTAATGCATCAGAAAAACAATAGTATTGTCTCATTCAATAATAAAGAACAAATCCTTGATTTGGAGGTTTGACCCTGTTAACTAAAAAAAAAAAAAATCAACAATTAAGAAGGTGAAAAATTAATTTTCTAGACAAGAAAATAGTCTTGGACTCTGTTTTGATTTTTTGTTTATTTTAATAAAATACTGAATTATGTATTTGTGATGATGAATAAAGGTATAGAAAGCCTTAAAAGGACCCATGTTTTTCTTTCTTTTTTTTTTTTTTTAAGGACCCATGTTTTTCAAGAGAAATCAGTGATGAAAAAAAGAGAGCATTCCAGGAAAGGGAGCAGATTGCAAAGACATAGAGACAGGAGATGGAATATTGTGTGTGGGGGAAAAAAATATAAGGGGAGGAAAATGCAAGTGGAGAAAATCCAGGAAATTACCTGAGCTCTTCCCAGTTTCCCTCAGAAACAATTAAATAAAAATTGTAAATAGATTCTTGGGTTACAGAACCCACAAAAAGACAAAGTGAAACAATTTCTAGCCTTAGATTACTGAGAAGGATTTCAGGAAAGGTATGTTTCACTTGGGGAAAAGGGAAGCATGACCAGCCCAGAGAGCTTCCCAGCAAGACAGTGAGAGGCTCTTAGCCCCATCTCAGATAAACCCTTTCGTCTTGCTCAGCAGAAAAGTAGCACAATAGGCCAGCTGTGATGTCTCTAGCCCCATTGCAGAAGGCAAATTGTGAACTCTACTGTCCAAGCACACCAGGTGTGACTATGTTGGATCACCCCATCATAGTGAGCAAGTCACAAGCAACTTAAGTTCTGACATGGAAAGCCACTGACTATGGTTTTGAGAATAAAAAGTCTATGTACCTTAGAAGTACAGCTCAACTTTAAAAAGTCCCAAAATAAACAAAAGAATGAATAAGAAAAACAAGCCCTGATCACAGAAAGCTACTCTAGCAATAGGCTAGATCAAAACACAAAAATATAGAGAAAGACTGCAATGGCAAAATGCCTATATGTGAAAGTCATGTTCAAAAAAAAAAAAAGAACCTAGACACTTTTTTAAAGAAATTATCAAGGAAGACTTCTCTAATATCCTAAAAGCAAAAATGAAATAGCCACTAAAAGAATCCACCTGTCACCTGCTGAAAGAGATCCCAAAATGAAAATTCCAAGAAATGTTATAGTCAAACACTGGGATTATCAGATCAAGAAGAAAATACTGCAAAAAAGCCAGAACGAAACAATTCCAACTGCTTCCTAGAACATTTGTACCCCCACATCTCATTACCATCTCAAATTCTACTTGCCTGAAACTAAACATTTTCTTCCTTTCTAAATTTACCTCATATTTCTACTACTACTATCCTCATCCATTTTTTCAACCTAGGATTCAGTGTCAATTTTTTAGACTCAATCACATGCTACATCCATTCACTGGACAAATTATATGATTATTGTTACTAAGCATTATTTGTACCAATCTTCTCTTTAGATGCAGGCCCTATTATGGAGATTTAGTAGTCATCTTAATATAGGTAACAGTTGAACCTAGTGAAGTCCTCAACAGAGAGAGAAAGAAGCTCCAGGAAAGAATCTGGGAATATCTTCATTTGTGGGGACAGGGACAGGATGATTATCCAGCATTAGAGATTAAAAAGGATCAGTCAGAAAAGTGGGAGAAGAATAAAAAATTCAGAAAGTCCATAAAGAAAGGAATTTACAAGAGGAAGGAATGATCAAAAGTATAAAAAACCATAAAGAGAAATTAAGAAAGATGAGGACTGAAAAAAGACCACTAGATTTAGTAATAAATGAGAATTTCCATCAGGTTACATGAATTGGAGAGGTCAAGACAAGAGAATAAAGATAATGAATTTAGCCTGTTTTTTGTTGTTGTTGTTTGTTTGTTTGTTTGTTTGTTTCCTTTTGTTCTAATAACTCCAGGAGATACCAAAGTTAAGTAAGCTACTTTTCAGAATGGGCAAAATCTATCCATGTTTTCAAGTAGCTTGGAAGAAGCCAGTGATGAAAAAAAAAAAAAAAAAACATTAAAAATTGGGGAGAGAATGGTTGACAGGGCAAGTTCCTAGAGGAAATGGGAAAAGAGCCAGTAAAAGGAAATAAAAATTAGAGTCAGGAAAATTTTGTGGGTCTCAATGATGTTTTGAACAAATTTTTAAAAGGCACTCTCAAAATATTAATTCTTCAGTTAGCCAAGAGTTCATCTGTCCACTTCAATGATTAATGTTGTCATTGGTTTAGAGTTGTATGTTAATGAAGGTCAGTAGCTCCAGATTTTTCTCTCATTCCAAAATATTTCAATAGTTCAGATTTGGAGGAAATATGTTATGATCTGATCATCACTGTTTTAATATCTGGAATGATTATTAAATCCCAATATAATCTCAGCAAGAGAATAACATTTTAATCTGACTTTTGGCCTACTGTTTAGACAATAACTGTTCCATCAAAGACTAAGGCAGTAGCATATGGTTTTTCAGCAGGTCAATGATTTGACAAATGGTCCTCCCCTAGGCTTAAAAAGCACTGTCTGCAGATTAATAGTTACTGAAAGGAACTGCCTATATGAAGGTTTGTTTACATGGATAAAAGGAAATTTCTGTATTTAAAGGCTGAAATGAAATAAACAAGAGTATAAAGTTCACATTTTAAATTAAGGAACCCTCTTCTTTGTAATTATGAAGTCATTTGTTTTGATGTCCTTAATATTTCTATAAGAGAAGTGGTACAGATCAATGATGAAGACAAGAAAGACTGGATAAATCAAGAAATTGCATCAAAAAAGCATAGGAAAATCTTCATTTCTAGATTAGGAATTGGTATGTATGGAAGCACACTGAATATATTTGTATGTGATTTTACTTTTTAATTGGCTGATACATGCATGAAAAATTAAAATTTCATAAGAAAGGTCTGCGAAAAGGGAATTTAGAGAATATAAATAGACTTTGGAATCCAATTAAGAAATGCTCATTATAAATATGATTTTGTTTTGTGTCCATCATAGTAAAGGGGTATATATTTATATGCACACACATACATATATATATATATATATATATGAATGTAAATATATCAATATCCTTTAAATATGCATTCATTTTATAGATATTTGTTATCTTTTCTTTCCATTTCTACCTTCTAATTTAACGACAACAACAATGAAAAAATAACACCCTCATATGCAAAGAACAGAAAAAAAATATATACCCACATTGGCTATGTCATTTTAAGTCTACCTCTCTGGAAAGCAATGAGTAATATGATTCAACTTCATAACTCAGATCAGAGTAACAAATTCTTTTTTTTTTTGCTTCCTGCATATTTTCTTCCTTAATAGTATTTTTTCCAATTACATGTAAAGACAGTTTTCAACATTCATCTTTGTAATATTTTTGAGTTCCAAATTTTTGTCTCCTTTTTCCTCTTCCTTCCCCCATATAGCAAGCAATCTGATAGCAATTATACATGACAAATATGCTTAATGCACTTCTACATTTTTCATGTTGTGATATACATTTTAAAAATTACTTAGAATTTTATTTTCCCTAGTTAAATATAAAAAACAATTTTTAACATTTGTTTTTGAAACTTTTAAGTACCAAATTCTTCTTCTTCCACCCTTCCCATACCCCTCATTGAGAAGGGAAACAATTCAAATAAGATTATACAAGTGTAGTCGAGCAAAATTTTTCCACATTTTTTTGTGAAAGAAAACAGAGACCAAAAAGTAAAAAAAATAAAAAAATAAATAAAAATTTTAAAAAATAAAAAAAAATGCTTCAAACTGTATTCAAATATCATTAGTTTTTCCTTTGGGAAATTTCACTTTGCATCAGTTCATGTAAGTTTTTCAGTTTTTCTGAGAGCACCCTGCTAAGCATTGCTTATAGCATAAAGGTATCCCATTGTAATCATTTCTCAAATTGTTTAGCCATTCCCCAATTAATGAGTATTTCCTCAGTTTTCAACTTTGTCCACCAGAAAAGAGCTAATATAAATATGTTTTATGTACATATAGATACTTTTCTTTTTTATTAAGTCTCTTTTGGGATAAAGACTTAGTAGTGGTATTGCTAGGTCAAAGGTGCATAATTTTATAACCTTTTTGACAGTTTCAAATTGCTCTACAGAATGGTTAGATCAGTTCACAACTCCATCCATCAATGTCTCATTTTTCACATATCCCCTTGATCATTGATCATTTTCCTTTTCTGTTCTATGAACCAATCCAATAGATATGAGGTAATCCCTCAGAAATATTTTAATTTACATTTCTCTAATCAATAGTGAGTTAGAGCATTTAAAAAAAAAATATGGCCAAAGCTACCTATAATTACTTCATCTAAAAACCATTCACATGTTTTGGTCATTTATCAATTTGGTAATGGCTCTTATTTTTATACATTTGACTCAGTTCTCTATATGTTTAAAAAATGAAGCCTTTATCAGAAAAAAAATTACTCAAAAATTGTATTGCTAATTGCTTTTCCCATCATTCTACTACTTCTCTTTCCCCATTTATCCTATTCTCTCTCTCTTTTCTTCCTGTCCCTCCTCATGGTTTGCTTTTTACTCTCCTCTCCTGCAATCTGTTCTCCTTTTTATCAATTCCCTCCCTTCTCTTAATCTTTTCCCTTCCTATTTTTCTGTAGAGTAAGATAAATTTCTATATCCAATTGAGTGCATATTTTACTCTCTTTTTGAGTCAATTCTGGTGAGAGTAAAGAGTTAATTCACTTTGCCACCCACCTTGCTCCTCTTCTCACTTTTTCTATAATATCTCTGATAGTTGGTCATTCAATTGCCATACTCACAAAGTAGCCATGAAAATCAGTGATATACAACTGAAATCTTAGAATTGTAGAACAGAGTTGAAAGGGACTTTAAAGATAGCACAATGCAACTATATCCCTTATACAAAAATCCTTTCTGCAAGATAACTAAACAATGGCCACCTAGTATTTTCTTGCTTTCTTTACATAGAAAAAAGGAAATGTTTTATTCCCCATTCTTGGATAGATCTAGTTATTAGGATTTTTTTTTTTGCCAAAATTCACCCAGTACTGACTTTCACACAATGCTCCTGTTACTGTCATTCTGAGCAAGATAAAAGTCTATTTTTCTGTCTTACTATCTCCCTTCAAAGTACTTCTAGCCAATCATGTCCTCAAATCATCTCCTCTCCAGGCTAAATATTTCCATTTCTTTCATTCTTCATAGGGCATAGGTTTCAGACTATTTTGGGGCATTTTGTTTATTCTCCTCAAGAGTACACAAACTTACTATTCTGTTCTACCTTTGGAATCATGATTCTGTCATCCAACATATATTATTGCTCCCAGTTTAGTATCATTCATAAATTTGATAAGCAGCTTTTCTTCATTCAAGTCAGTAATAAAAATGTTTACTTTCAATTCAAAGCACATGCTTTACATTTGGTAAGTCAATAACAGTCACAGTAGCTTACATTTAATGTTGTTGACGCTCGATATATATTTGTCATAAGAAGTGTTATTTTTTGAATGTGGAGACAATTGTTAGACCAATAATAAAAAAGTAGTTCAAATTTATATGTTATTTAGGATTTACAAAGCACTTTTCTCACAAAAATGAGATAGGTTTGGATAACATTGATAATAAATGATAATGAAAATAAGGATAGTAAAGATTTGCCAAAAGATAACCTTCATATATTTACAGTGGAGTATCAATGAAAGGGTACACATGTATTAAGCATTGAATATGTGCCAGGTTCTATATTAAGAGCTTTACAAATATTATCTCATTTGATCCATGCAGCAACCCCGAAAAGATAGGTGCTATTACTATTCCTATTTTATAGATGAGAAAACTTAGATACAGAAAAGTTAAGGGAAAGGTTAAGCTAGGAAATTTTTGACCCTGAATTTGAAGTTAGGACCCTGCCTCATACCAGGTCTAGCACTCTATCCCTTGAATCATCTAGTTGTCCTGAACTAGACTCTCAAATCTGACTTTCTTCACCTATAATTATAGGCAGGATCATTTCTAGATGGAATAATACCCATCTAAATGGTAAAACAGGGATTAATCCATTACCATAAAGATGCATGATTATTTTTACTAAAATTGCTGTCCTATTTGGAAGTCCTTGTTCATGAATTTTTCCCTGCCTTGGATGCCACTCTTGTTCTTATTTGACTTTTAGAAACCTGATCATCTTTCCATACCTCAACTTCTAGGTGAAACTCCCTGTGAAAATACCAGTCCATTGATGAACTCTTCTTCCTTGCTTGCACATTTATCACATACTGTTTTGGACTCAGGAAAACTTGAATTCAGTTCTTGCCATATTTTCTAGCTTGAATAAACATTGACAAGCCACTTAATTTCCATACCCTTAAGTTTACTCACCAGTTAGATGTGTCTGATAATACCATAGAGCCTAACTTAGAATTAGTTTTGAGAATCAAATCAAACAATCTACATAAAGTATTTTGGAAACAATAACTGTTCTAAAGATACAATTACTATTAATATTATTGTTATTTTCAATGGAATTATGATATATCTCCAGTTCATAGAATTGTCTCCAATGAAACCCAAAATACCCTGTGAGTAGCTGTGGTGTTTGGGCTTTTGTTTGTCTACACATCTAATAGTACCTATGATTCACTGAAAAGCAAAATATTCTAGCAGTGATCAATACCACAGGAGAAAGAGGCCCAAATAGGTTACTTCTTTAAGTGGCCCTGGGAAGTTAGGAACCAACAGGGACACGAGCATTTGAAGGAAGACATAAAGTGGCGTAAAGCTGGGCAATGATTTTTAGCTTAGAGCAGGTCCCATTAAAATAAAAACTCATAAAAAAACCCAACATTTAAAATATGTATTAGTAATTAGGCAGCTTAGACACATTATTTGATGAATAAAGAACCTATAACTGAGAGGGGAAGTAACTTTCCCACAGTCTAATACAGGCACAAATAATAGAAGGTATAGTAATTTTAAAAAGTTTGTTTCTTCCTGATCTGTTTTTTGGTAAAGTCAAAAAATAGTATTATACATACATTAATATATGTATACATTTATATTCACTTTTATGTATATGATGTGTTCACATATACCCCAAATCCCATGGTATTTTGCAGCTTTCTATTCATAGCATGATGAGATATCTCTGACATGTGACATAATCACATATGTAAAGATATATATATATATACATTGTTGTTCTTGTTTAATTGTCTGTCATATCCTAACCTTGTGACCTCATTTGGAGTTTTCCTGGCAAAGATATTCAAGTAATTTGTCTTCCTTCTTCATTTTGTATTGAGGCAAGCAGGGTTCAAGTGACTTTACCATGATCACTTAGCTAATAAATCTGAGGATGAATTTGAACTCATGACAATGAATCTTCCTGATTCTAAAGCCAGCACTCTAACCATTGCTTCACCTAGAAGCATGTGTATATACACAAGTGTGCATACAATTCAGTAATACCAATTTGAAATTTTTTCATTTAAATGAACTAGTTTTTATTAATAAACTTTATTCTAGTTAGATATAATTTATAATAATGAATAGAATATTGAACATAAGTTCAGCAAGACCACGGTTTGAATTGTACCTTAGTCATTTATTTCATGACTGTCTAAACTTCAGATTCCTTTTTTTTTGTTCCTTCCCCCACACATGGATCCTTTTCTTATCTTCTTTCCTCACCCTTTGCTCCCTCTTCTATTTATCCTTTCCCCTTATTTCTTTATAGATTTTGGAGGATATATTATCCTTTTAAATTTAGCAACTTATTCCACTATCTTCCCGGAATCCTCTCCCCAGATTTCTTTTCTTTAAGAAAATATATACCATTTTAAATAAAGCAGCTATCAGTTACTTCCTTTGTACATCACAGACCTGAAAAGGTGTGGAAAAAATGCTTCAGAAGATGAGGGAGAACAAGAATTTCTAATTTTTGAATGCTGGATTCAAAACAAAGACAAAGGACTTAAGCAGGTGGTTTTACCTAAGGCATTGAAAGAGAGCCATAGTGTACAAGGCATCATCAATACATGGGCCTGAGCTCTACAATGACATTTTAATCTAATGACTATTACACAAATCAATCACTTTTCAACTTTGACTTACTCTTAGTGCAAATAATAAGCTAATATGAAAGTGGCATTTATCTCTGCCACAATAGCAATACTCAGAACAGGAAAGCATGCTGTAGTGTGCCCTTTTTTTTCCTGGAGTAGAGAAATGAAGTATTTCATTCATTCACTAAACATTTATCATGCTCTTACTGTATGCCAGGTACTATGCAAGGTGCTCTACATTCTTGACTGTCTCCTATAAACTGACATTTGAGCCCAAATAATCTGCATATACTTACATGAAAGTCAGAATATATCTACAAATCAGGCAGCTTAATATTTGCCACTCTCTCCAACTATCCATTGAATGAAAATCTGAACCACTCCAAAGCAGTTTCAAGAGGCCACTTATCTCAGCAATATGTATCCATCAATATGTTACTGCTGGTTTTGAAGGCATGTTTTCAAATGTGAGGTATCATAATTCCTTCCTCTCTTCTCACTGAATCATCTTGAAATTTTCATTATAATATTACCATTAAATTATGAGTAGATTCACTATTTATGAGAAATGTGGATTTCTTTACATTTTTAGACCACATATTCTGGCTTGTTAAACCTTGATCTTCATCTCCCTATACTTGTTGCAGCTTTCTCTCCATCAAATTTTGGATGAATGTCATGTAAGGCCATTAAAAGATTCTCCCTGCATTTGTTCACTTTTTGTTTAAAGACATACAAATCTACAGAGAGAACCGGAGGATGAATGGCAGGAGAACTCCACAGACATGAGACAAAGGAGCCAGGCTGAAGGATTCATTACTTCCCACTTCTCTTCACACCATTTTCTAAACAGCAAAAGGATTGCTAACTGGGCACCACAATCAGTCAAATAGGACTGCTAAATCAGTGGCACTACAAACTAATATAAGCCATTTTTATTTTTAACAATGGGGAAATTAGCTGTTCAATTGTGATAAGATCAGCTGGAGCCTACTTCAAAGGATACAGACCACATTTATAAATATGTGCAAACATTGCTTTTTTTCTCCCAGGACTAAGGCTTTTCAAGAGCTGTTTGTAAAAAAGCTACCAAATAAATCTAAAAAAAAAAAAAAAAAAAAAAAAGCAAGCACAGACCCAACCTTCGCAGTACATAAACTCTATTCATTGGAAGACTGCCAGTATTTCTGACAGCTTGAAATCCCACAGAACTTTGCAGCTCTCTGTATTCAATTATCATACCCAGTATTATAGACTTTCCTGTTCATATTCATGTCTCATCTCCCAAGTAGACTGTAAGCTCTATGAGGACAAAGACATAGATCTTGGTGGAAGAGCCTCAGATGCACTCCTTTCTCATTCCTAATTGTGAGAATTCTTAGGTTTGTTTATTTTCCCCCAGAGCTTAGTGAAACTGTGACATGAAGTTTTTCTTCCAATCACTGCAGCTGTTGCCCCAAAGCATCATGAAATTACTTTTCATTTACTTTTCACACGTGTGTATAGTTGTATGTTTTTGTGAGTGTTATCTGAGTGTTGTTCTAGCACATCATCTCCTCTAATAAGATATATAAGCTCTTTAAGAACAGAGCTTGTCTTAGGAAATTATATTTGGTTTTCTTGTCATTCAATACTGTCTGTAGATTCTTTCAAAAGGTGTATGTATAGTATTTTTTCAAACAGAAGGATTAGTTCAAGCACCAGTAGATATCAAAGTACACAAGATTTGCTTAAGTTGCTGAGCTGATTATAAAGTCATATTACATGTCTCTTTAGAGACATGAAAATAACAGAAATCAAGTTTTATATACTCCACCACCAGTTACTGAAAGGAAGTACAAATTATACTAAGAATTTTAATTAGTTCTGCTCACAAATCATCCCTTTTGTATTACATTTTGTATTTATTTGATAAAACTGAAAGAAGACCTGGGAATTATTGTTCAACGAGCTAGAGGGACAATATTTTATAACAAAGAACTCAAATATGACACTGGGCTAATAGGTACCTGGATTCTGAAAGAACAGTCCAAATTCTGACTTAGACACTTCCTAGCAGAGTAATGCTGGCAAGTCTCTTAAATTCTCTGGGTCTCATTTTCCTTATCTGTAAAATAATGGAATTGGGTGTGATGGCCTTTAAGATGCCTTCCAATCTTAAATCTGTGGCTTTCTCTAAGGGCATGATTAGTCAAGATATTCCCCCAAAAGGAACTGATTGGAATGGAAACTCTTTGAAGGTGAGAACACACTTTGATGGAATCAGTCAAGTAAACTATGAACTGCATGTGGACAAAGCTTGAACATCAGTAAATTAAGGAAAAGGCTTGCCAATTATATATGAATAATGTGGCTAATGGGCTTGGTCACACCCAACATACCACTTTAGAAACCTTGGGATTCAAGTTGTGAAGGAAAAAAATTTCCCTAGATAAGGAATAATTTGGCTGGGGAAGACAGAAGAGATTTTTGGCCTTTGTTTTCTCCCAGCTTTCTCTGATACTCAAACAAAAGAGAACTGTGTGAACTTACAAAAAAAAAAAAAAAAAAAAAAAAGGACTTTCCTCTGCTTGATAGGGCATCAATGGCTAATGAGAGTGTCTGGATTTGGGAATCCAGGGAAGATTAGATGGAGTAAGGGAAAGTAGATTCAAGACTTAAAAGAATCCCAGCAGAAACCTACAAAAAATAGTCTATACCCAAGGGTGGCATTTTGAAGATTTCAGTGCAAGGGATTCCTAGAATTTGTTGAGTTACTCTCTGCAACCTATGTTCTCTCAGCTTGAACTCAGTTTTCCCCAGAACTCAGTATGTTTTCTGAGTAAATAAAAGTCACAAAATTTTAGTGGAATGTTTTAGGCCAGCTAATCTGAATTTATAACTATTGTAAATACTCCTTTCTAAAAACAAATCAAGTCTGACTGATGGATACTAAACTGATAATCAAGGGGGGCATAACATCAGTTAATACTTATGAGCTAAAAGTACTTGAAAAAAAAAACCTCATAGCTAACCATAAAACTATGGGGAAAGATGTAGTAACTAATGCTTTGGAGTCTTAGCTTGGCAAGAGAAGGAGCATTATGTGAATATTTCTAGAAATTCTATAGGTCATAATTATATGGCCAAATTCTCTTTTTGGGTTAGAGCAAGAATAGTACTCCAAAAGAGTGTATCAAATTCAAATAGAAATGGATTTTTTTTGTCCATATATTAAAGAAACCACAAATTACATACTCTCTCTTTTGTTATATTTATTTTGTTAAACATCTAATTATAATTTAATCTGATTCCCACCACACTTTTTTTACCCTCTAGAGCTTAAAGAAACTTTTATATTGCCAAGTCCAACTATTACCACCCAACCCCCACATTATATAGATGAGGAAATTGAGATACAAAGGGAGTAAATGATTTGCTTTGGGTCACATAGTTCATACACATCTTTCTTTTTTTTTTTTTTTTTTGCTTTTTGCTGAGGCAATTGAGGTTAAGTGACTTGCCCAGGGTCACACAGCTAGGGAATGTTAAGTGTCTGAGACCAGTTTTGAACTCAGGTCCTCCTGACTTCAGGGCTGGTGCAGTTCATACACATCTGAAACACAATTTAAACCTGGGTCTTTCCAACCCCAAATCCAGCATTGGAACCCAGAGATTTTTTTTGATCAAAGTTCAGCATTTTTTCTATTACACAATAGTGATCCTGGTGGCTGTCGAGCTCTAAATCCCTGAATCATACACTTTTATAGGTTTTACTATAATGCAAAGGAAAATGCAATAAAACCATCCACTTAGAGAAGGAACATGGTGGACTTTGTCTGTATATGTTTGGGGGGGGGTTGTGAAATTCTTCAGTAACATAGTAGAGCTCACTAATCTTCCTTATTTTCATTGTTATTTTTTCCTCTTAAAATCTGTCTAAGCCTGAAGTAAAGACGGTAATGGAATTCAGCCATTTCCCTGAAGAATGCAGAAGAGATTAATAAACATGAAGTGATATGCTTGATTGTCTATACTGCAAACTAGAATTTATGGGAATCTGGGTCTATCTAATGTACATGTTTGTGAAACCATATTGATAATTATAAATACTATTAATCATCCAGACATTCCTGTAGGAAAACTGCAGTAATATATCATTGATTACTGGAAGATGCTTTAAAAGAAAAAAATAAAAATAAAGGAAATCTAAGTATCCAGCTGAGGGCTAGAATCTCTACATCTCATTTTATGACCAATATGATTCGGGATATATAAAATTCAATGTATCTAAAATGGAAATGTTGCTTTTATAAGTTATTATAAAGAAGGTTGAGTTTATTTAGATTTCTGTCATCATGTGTTTCAGAGTTGTTTGCCTTTAGTGTGGAGATACAAGCAAACAAAAACAAATCAACTTTAAAGATTGCATTTGTTATACTGGGTAAGTAATTTCTGGTATTTCATCCAGGTACAAGGTACTCAAAGTCAAAGATCTGGTCGTAAAAGCCATTTAAATCAAATCAGTGACACTTGTTAGATGCATATCTATGAATTGTTGGCAAAAAAAAAGACAAATCTATTTCTTTTAATGTTATCTTTATGCAGCATTTCAAAATCATATCATATTTCTTAATTCCAAGGATTTCAGTGTCTGCCTCAGAGAGCCAGTACATGAAAAAAACAAAAAACACTTTTCTGTGAATATATTTGTCAAGTGGCTTTAAGCTTCCCATTGAGAAAGAACCTGTTACATCTCAACACAATTGATTCCATTTTTGATAAAGCTTTAATTACTAAGGCACCTTTCTTGTTATCAATTCTGAGTTTGCCTCTTTGCAGTTTCAACTCTTTTTTTTCCTAATTCTATCCTTTAATACAATTTCTATTCCAAAAAACAGCCCTTCACCCCTGACTTGAAGAAAAGTTTTTTTTTTTTTTATCACAA